>JAGDQP010004600.1:65583-83923 GCA_022664845.1 Lepisma saccharinum | reverse complement strand
GGCTATGTTGAATTAAAGAAAGCGATTTTTAAAAAGTTTTCTTACATTGCCGTTACCTACTTGTGATGGTACACCTTCATACCAGATTTCGTTTCTATAGCTCGAATGGTGTTGAAAAAGTTTTTGTGCGGCCATTTTGATCCAAGTTAACAACTTTTTCAAAAATGTAAATTATTCCTAAACTACTCTTGTTAATACACCTTTATGCCAAATTTCGTATCTCTAATTCAAACGGTCTGGAAAATGGATTATGAAGTCAGCCATTTTGGATTCAAAATGATGTCTTTGCAGATATTTTGTAATCTACTAGTGATGATATACCGTCATACTTCGAAATTTCATATTTCAATTTTTAACATATTTTTTCTTACAGAACCTCAAAATTGCTGATTTCGCAATAAACTCTTCTTCCTGTATAACATGCTGACGTTTTGTGACACGTGGAACTCGGCTGCATGCACTGCCGTACGTGTTGATACTCCCCTCGATTCGCTCGCGTCGCTGCGCCAAGAATCCCACGGCAGGCCGCGCATCGAACTTGAGGAGTTTGGAGGAACTGCCTCTTTTTATCACAACCAGAATCTGCAGTGCACTGCGCCACATGATGCAGATATCCCCTCATACTCCAGAGCGCTGCGTCCGAATGGGGAAACGTCCACATTCTGCCTGTATAACATGCTCCTGGCAATGCTAACGTTTATGACGAGTAAAACTTGGTGGGACACGCAGGAGTATTGGAAGTTGGCACGAGGAACTAGGCTCATCCATATTCCATTTCACCACTTTTTAAGGTTGAAGGAGTTGACTGGACATTTTGCACCCCTGGTGCTTTTGCTCGTATTTCGCAGCTTTTTACACTTGTGTAATTTATATGCTCGCTTCGCCTCATTGGGGCGCTGCCCCCAGAATTCCAAGATGGCCTCGCTGGGGCGCACCCTTTTATTGCAATCAGGCTCCAGCTGGGAACTGTAACCTAGTAGGGGAGACGAGCCGAATTTATTCTAACCTACTCGTAATGGTACACCTTCATACCAAATTTCGTTTCTCTAGCTTCAGTCATTATAAAGTGGGGCTTAGGCGGGCATTTTGGATAAAAGATGGACACATTTTTAACGTTTTCTTATATTTTCGTGACATACTCGTGATGATACACTGTCATACCAAATTTCATTTCTCTATCTCGAACGATGTGAAAAATGGTATTTCAGCTGCCATTTTAAATCAAAGATGGTGAATTTTTTAAAACGTTGTTATGTTTTCCTAAACTACTCTTGATAATACATCATTATGCCAAATTTCCTATCTCTGGCTCAAGCAGTTGGAAAATGGATTTATGACGCCCGCCATTTTGGATCCAAGATGGCGTCTTTAGAGATATTTTGTAATATTTTCATAATCTACAAATAATGTTGTACTGTCAAACTAAATTTCATTATTCTAGCGGCAGCCGTTTAGGCTGTGTATTCTTTAAAACTTTAGAGTTGGCGGCCATTTTGAATTCAAGTTGGCGACTTTTTCAAATTTTTAAAAAGTTTTCTTAATTTGCTACCAATGATGTAGTTTCATACCAAATTTCACTGTTCTATCTTTAGCCGTTTAGGCTGTGTATTCTTTGAAATTTTAGGTTTGGCGGCCATTTTGAATCCAAGATGGCGACCTTTTCAAAATGTCGGAATTTTTCCTTTATCTACTTATCATCCTCTACCTTCATACCAAATTTCATATTTCTAGCTTACTCCAAACGCCCTAAAGAATATGATGAGTGAGTCAGTCAGTGAGTGAGTGAGTGAGTGAGTCAGTTAGCCTAAAATGTGCAATTTCAGGGGTCCACAACTAGAACATAGTTTGAGATACGAATATGAAATTTTGTACATCTGCACATATTTACCATATCTCCTTAACGGCGAAAGCTCATATTCCTATCTTTAACATCTTTTTTCTTACGGGGCCCCCAAATCGTCGATTTTGCCATAAACTCTTGTTCCTGTATAACATGCTTCTGGCAGTGCTAACGTTTTCTGACGTGAAGAACTTGGCTCATGCACTGCCGTGCATGTTGATATGTAGATCGTGCTATGTTAGCAAGGGACCTAACAAGTACGTAACATGTTCTCCATAAGTCACATTCCTTTCTAACGAACAAAAACATATTATATATATATATAAATCACAGCCATATTCAGTTCACTAGTGAATGAGGCCTCTCCGCGAAGGAAGGAGTTGGTCTACTGCTCCCACGCTGACCAGACGGGTTGGGAGAGGATAGCCGAAGCTCTCACTGTGATCGCCACTGTCTTTTATTCACAGCAGCTCCCCAATTGTCCTCACGATGCGGGGTCAACACCGAAATTTTTGAGCCCCCACCAGGAATCGAACCCGGGACCGCTCGCACTGAAGTCGAGCCGCGCTACCGACTAGGCTACGCAGGAGCTCATATATATATTGCTTTTTATATATATATTGCTTTTATATATACCTAGGTATATATTGGTTTTTGCTCACTTGTTAATGATGATCATACATTATGCTGAAAAATAATGGTGCTCTTTCTTGCAACGCAACTGCCTAAAATGGCCAATCAAGTCTCCCGATGAGAACCATTACATTTGACAAAGAAGCTGATGTAACACTTTAGTGTCTGAGGACTAAGAATTTCGGGACTTACAAGAAGACCGTCAATGAGATCATATTGAGACCTAACTTCAAATTTTGCGATGAGAATCTTTGTCATAGAGAGAGGTAATATACAAAATAGCAGCCCATATTAACTACAAGGTACCAAGATAGGGGCTGGAATTTTGTTCAAAAGTGTACAAAAAGTGTATGTTTATGATTCAATCAACAGAAGTCACTTCTGACTTACTTTTGTCCTGGAATGAAAACTTACCGAGTTGTAGCGTCACGTTCCACACCGCAGCGCTAATCACCAGGGACGACTTTAGTGGTCTGGACTCTTGAAATTCTTTTTTTTTTTTTTTTGTGAGATAAACAAAATAATATCTATTTTACAAAAACAAATATGAATTTCGGGGATTTGCACGAAGAGTGCTGTGGTGTGGGAGGTGACGCTACAACTTGGCAGTGTATGATACGTGGACGAAAGTGAAGCAGAAGTGACTTCTGTTGATTGTGATCATAAAATATACACATTTTGTACACTTCGACCAATATTTCAACCCTTGGGTTGCAAACCTTGGGAGAGATAAGAGGAGACAGATTGCTTAAAATTTATCTTTGGTTGGCAACAGTGCATGCCTTATGACGAACTAACATTTACATATAAAATCTTTTTTTTTTTAGATTAAATGGATCTTACTCGTTAAATCTATTGCAAATTTTTTACAGTTCTTTATTACTATACATTAACATATTTTTGATACATCCAAAAGTTTTTATAAAAATGTTTGAAATAGTAATTGGAAGTAGGAAACATATGCAAGAAGTGAAAGAATTGACTTACTTATGACAGGCTAAAGATCCACTTTATTAAATTTTAAAATAAATGTTTATTACTGCGGCGATCATCTTGAGACTTCCGTAAGCCATAGAGTTAAAAGAAATGCGAATGTTATTTTAGCGCAAAATTTTGGCGCAAATCAAGACTATACGGTACGTATATAAAGCAGTTCCATGTTTTCAACTTAACTGCTAAAGGTTTTCGAAAGTTATTTCCTAAATATTAAGGAAAAATAAATTCCATATTTGTACTTAAAAAAATATTAAACATTTTATTACTTTTCTCGTTTTATTTGAAGTTTTATTATATTCTCATTAAAAAGGAAGAGAAAGCAGATAGATACGTTTATAACAGATTTGTGAAGATTTTTCTTCTCTGAACAGAAAAAAAGGTGAACTAAAAATGGCAGTATTTTTTAACCTCTTCGGAATGATTTATGCATGGGTATCTGCCAGCTATTCTCTCATTTCTTTGAGCGATAACGGAAGAATAATTACCGTCACACGGGTGTAATTTTCGCGCTCAATGACTCTCTTTTGTTTCATAATATTCTGCTATCCTCTTTTTTTAGTTGTCTAACAAAAAAAAATGTACTTTTATGACTGAATAATAGATCAATTGAAATATTTTTACGACGAAAACTGCATTCATTACCTGACTTGCCAGAAAAAAAGATTTGGCTATTCCATACGAACGAATAACTTTTGATTTTTAAGAAGTTTATCACAAGCTTTGTTCATTATTATCTCTTTCTAATAACGAATTAGTACTTTGCAGCTGACATTTTTAATAGAAACATCTTTTATTTTGCGAAGTTCTTATGAAAAGTGCGTTCATAAAATTCTGGGAATAATTTTTACCCTATGAAAATAGTGAACGATATGAAAGAAATGTTATTTTTATAAATAAAGCGTTAAGATGGTATAGTGTACAGGTTTATAACATGCGTCGTTTGCTCTCTCTGGATTAAGCATTAACAGAAAGAAAGGCTTCAGGGTACAGAGCTCATGCAATCTATTGAATGACTATTCATTTCTGGAATGAAATATATGTATACGAATCATTTTACAGACAGCAAAATTACGATGCGATAAAGCTTAATTTGATACATTATTTTATTTAAAAATAGGCTTAAAACCCAATTTTTCAGACATTGGGAAGATTATTATACCCTAGGTTATATCAACCTAAAAATATTCATGAGAAAAAAATTACTTACTCTGTGAGAAGGTTATTACCGCTTATTTAATTAATACAATAACGTTCTATAATAATTAATGTGTTGTAATATTTCTAAGAAGCAAGATAAAGACATGAATCCTTTCCCTTTGATTATAAGCAAATCAGTTACAAGTACTGAACTTCACATTGTAAACTTACTACAGACGTTTCTTTAGTTAAAAACAAGTTACTTATTTTCAGATGTTAACCTATTCACATGAAAGAATAGCTAAACCTCATAATATATTTGAGTGATTTAAATTCTTTTTCACTTATTATAAACACTTACTAACTCGAGAAATCAAGATCTTCTTTTTTTCATAAATTCCTAATTATCACATATATATTTTTTTAACGACATGCAGCGCTATCTGTATGCCACAAAATTGTTTCTTCTTTACAAAATGATGGGACATTCATGTTTCTTTGCTTATAGTTATAGACTCAAAATCAGTATTTTGTAAAGAAAAGTATTGCATTTTTAATACAGTGACCAAGAGCAACAGTTTTTTTTTACAGTTAGCATAAATTTTATTTTTGTATCATGTTGTACAGAAGCAATTAAAATAACGTCTCTGTTTCACTTTTTCAGATAATTCACAAAAAATAATTTATCAAGGTCAAAATAATGATGAGTTCTAATCATGCTTGATGACTTTCAAAAATTTTCGTGGAATTTTCTTTCTGCTTGATGTCACAATTTGACGTCTCGCTTGCAAGGAGGTCTTCCGTAGATGTGAAATAGTTATCCATAGTGAGGTGTACCCAGAGGTTTTATTTTCGATATTTTTTATTCGATCTATTTGGTTTCTTGTTCCATGTTATCACTATACGATGTTTTATATCTGTGTTGGCTTACTAAATAATTAGTCTTGGAAATATTTCTTGTGTGTACGTAAATTCCTAGGTTAGGATTTTTGCAGACCCCTCGTAATTTTATAATGATTTGTCTTTATTACATTTATAAACATACATAATAATATAAATACAAACAGAAATTATAAAATAAAATAAATAAAATATTTAATTCATCTCTATATCATATTTATAATTTATACTTTTGTAAATATTAATATAAAAATGCGAAATCATTATAAAATTAGCTGAAAATCTCCTGGCACGAAAAGTACACAAAAGTTTACCAGAAATGCACTTTATACGGACGCATATAAACTTTATGAGAACCTATTAAAAAGATGTGAGTTTTTTTGTGCTCAATGTGACTTTTTATTGACCTATTATCCTTAGTACATAATTTGCACACATTAGCCCATTTGGCACTATTAAGCGATTTGTTTGTGCATGAATTAGGTATCACCACACCAAACGTTCATATGTTGTGCATGAAAAATGTGCTGTAGTTCATATTAACGTCACGAAAAGTTCATATGTTATGAACTAAAAACGTGGTAGCACTGGAACATTTTGTGAACGTTTTTGAGATATATTGTGCAATTTAAGTGTGCTTTGATTTTCAGTGTGACCAAAGGTGTGCAAATACCCTACTACTCGAACCTACGAAATTACGTATACGCAGGACAATTCAAAACTCTTTTGTCGACACTGCAACTACTGCTTATCTCTAAGAAAAAAGTATTTTGTTTGAGTGTGTGATTGATAAAAGTAAAAAATAAAAGTATTATAACTCCTTGGGTAAAGTCATTCTCATTTGCATAAAAGAAAGAATAGGAAATAAGATAAGGTCTGCAAACATCCATTGTCCATGAAACTGGAATTCTTTATTGTTTCTTTTCTTTATATTTATCTTCATTTTTGTTTGTTTGTTTGTTTCGTTCTTTTTCTTCATTTCTTCTTCCTTCCATTCTTTCTTTTTATCAGTCAGTCTGTCTTATTTTCTGCTTAAGTGTCTTTCTGTTTTTCTTTATTTCTGTCATTCTTATTTTCTTCTTATTTTTATTTCAGTCTTACTTTCTGTCTGCCTGCCCTTTTTTCTTTCGATCTTGCTTTATTAATTTCTTTCCGTCTTCCTTTATGTCATTCTGTCTACTTCCCTATCTTTCTTTCTGTTATTCTTCTCTTTATTTATTTCTTTTGTATGTTCTTTCTCCCTTTCTTTATTAATTTCTCTCTTTCTTTCTATCTAACTTATTTTCTGTACCTGTCTATCTCTCTGCCTTTATTTATTTATTTCTGTCCTTCCTCCTTTCCCTTTTCCTTTCAGTTTTACTTCTCGTCTAATTGTCTTTCTTTCTTTGCCTTATTTGCTGTCCTTTTTGTTCTTCTTTATTTATTTCTGTTCTTCTTTATTTATTTCTGTCCTTCTCCCTACCTTGCTTCCTTTGTTTATTTCTGTATGATTTCCTGTTCCCTTGTGTATTTTTGTTTTTCTTCATTTTTCTCTTTCTTTTTTCCTTTCTATCTTTATTTCAGTGTTATTTTCTGTCTACTTGAGTTCCTTTCTTTCTTTATTTCTGTCGTACTTCCTTTCTATCTAATTTTCCGTCTATATTTATTATTTTTGCCTGCCCTTCGTTCTTTCTTCCTTCTGTCTTATTTCCTGACTTCCTGTCTGACTGTCTTTCTATTTGTTTTTTGTACGTTTCTTCATTTCTGTTATTCTTCCTTCATTTCTTTCTTTTTATCTGTCTTACTTTCTTTCTGTGTGTTTTCTTTCGTTTCTTCTTTCTGACTGTTTTTTTTTCTATTATCTTTCCATTTGTATTTCATTCTTTCTCTTGATCTCTTTCTCATGAGCGTGTACAAACATACCCAGAGTAACACTCAACAAAAGTTACAAAAACGCAACCAACATATTGCGGCAACATGTTTCGTAAATATGTATCTTTTCGTTGCCTCGGAAGTAATTTTGTTTATCTTTTAGAAACGTTTCCTCATTTGTAAAAAGAAAAGAAAACTATTGTATGTGTATCTACTGACTTGTTTTATGAAAATGAAGCATAGATAAAAGTTCTTTTTTTGACTAATAAAATGTTTTAAAAAAAAAGAGTAAGAAGGAAATGCACATAACAAGTTTTAAGATAAAGCAAAACCTAACAAAATTAAGTTTCGTTCTGATAATCTCTTCCTCTACATTAAATTTAAATATCTCTGCATGCATTTTTTTTTACTAGAATTAAATCTCTTCTCTATTAATATTATTCTACATTAAAGCTGAGAATTTGAAATGCAAATAGTGGTAATATTAAAACTAATTTCCGCACTGTGTAAATATGAATATATATACACAAACATATACATTTGTGTTTGTAATTGTAAGTTTTAACATCATTCTTGACAATATCACAATTCTCTATACACTACAAAAACGCATTATCATAATCACGATTCAAAATCATCTTCTTTTTTTCTGCTTCTTCTTCTTATTGTTGTTGTTATTGTTATTATTACGTAAAGATTATTCTTAACTTGGTATTTCTTCCTGTTAGTGTACGTTCTGCTGGAACTGAATTTAACAAGACATTTAATTTAAAACACTTAAGTTTTCTATAATTCTTATAGATGTTAATTTTAGCATTGCGGTTTTCTTTCAAAATCGAAATTAACAATTTTTATTTCCTATATTATGAATCTAATACTATGCTTCAGCAGGGATTTGAACGTGGGTCTGGGCTAGCGCTACTTTCCATTCGATAGTCGTACCTTATTTATTACATATTCCATTATATTTAATATGATATATCATCTTTAGGCCCTCTTGCTACAAACATGGTTGATCTCTGTATTCTTCTTAAAATTATTCCACTGCATGATTCGCATATGTCTCACAGAAGCCAGAGATCCCTAATTTAACCTTCTAGCAACAGACTCTTCGAGAATTTCTCCGGATAGACGGCACTTAAAATGGGAAACTTCGAAAATAAGTAAAGGGAACTGAATTTTTCACCAAACATTTTTCCCTCTTACGTCATCAGGTTTCACCAAGGTACTTACCTGGAAAAATAAAGAAATATAGGTAATTAACTTCATACTGGTTAAATGAGTGAGTCAATATGAATTTATAACTAAAGACGGTAGATTTATCTTGTATGCAAACGTTCAGCGAGTTCGCAAAACTTACGCTTGATGGCTCTGTTATTTTCTAACATATTGCCCTCTACCGACGGAAAAGGAAAGTTAATGCAACGTGGTTGTT
This sequence comes from Lepisma saccharinum, assembly GCA_022664845.1. Taxonomy (NCBI): domain Eukaryota; kingdom Metazoa; phylum Arthropoda; class Insecta; order Zygentoma; family Lepismatidae; genus Lepisma; species Lepisma saccharinum. The sequence goes on along the minus strand of JAGDQP010004600.1, from coordinate 75,131 downwards.
TTCATACAACAAAAAAAGGTTTGTTTAATTTACGAAGGGATGTTATATTTTTACTTCACAATCTCGTAAAGTGGAATATTTAAGTTGTTTAAAAGTACACTGTGTGGGATGTCGTCGCTCAGCGTTTCTCAATCTTTTTCATCCTGCGAATCGTTTTTAGCATGACCTCTAGCCGGCGACCCACAGAAACATTATATTTCGAAGCATGGCAGTTATTGGCTGTCTTTGATAATAAATATCCATATACTATACAGCCGCATGGTCACTGACTGACTGACTGACTGACTGACTGACTCATCATCATAATTCACAGGCCAAACTACTGGAGCTAGAAACACCAAATTTGGTATGAAGGTGTAGGACCATGAGTAGGTAAAGGGAAAAATCCAACATTTTGAAAAAGTCGCCATCTTGGATCCAAAATGGCCGCCAAACCCATTGTTGTATGGAGTAGGGATTCTTAACGGCTGGGGCTACTGAAATGAAATTTGGTATGGAGGTACATTATAGCTAGTGGGTTACGAAAATATTTTCAAATTTGGTAAAAATTGCCATCTTGGATCCAAAATGACCGCTAAACCCATTGTTGTATAGAATAGGGAGGCTAAACGGCTGGGGCTATTGAAATGAAATTTGGTATAGAGATACATTATCAATTGTAGGTTACGGAAATGTTACATCATGTATTGAAAGCCGCCATCTTAGATCCAAAATGGCGGACCTTAAAATGCATTTTCCACACCGTTGGAGCTAGAGAAACGAAATTTGGTTTAAGCGTACAACATCGCTAGTGTTTTAGAAAACTATTACAAAATGTTGAAAAAGTCGTCATCTTGGATCCAAAAAACATTTACAACGCCTAAATCGCTGGAGATAAAAAAAAATGTTGCGAAGGTACATCATTACTATTAGGTTACGGAAATATTATGCAATTGGTGAAATAACTATGGTTGCAGGTAAACTTGTTTCCGCTCTTGCATGATTGCCGTAGTGAAAAATGGTGAAAAACGCCGATATCTTGGAAACTATGCGTAGTAGCGCAAAAATAAGCCCAAATTTCGTTTTCGTAGAAAATTCTGTTTTCAGTGGCGGGGCCGAATCTCGCAAAAAACGTTATTTTTGGAGTAAAAATCAGAACTTTGGGTTGCATTTTTTGTGGTTTGCACTACTGGTGGCTACTTTCTTCATGCATGCGCACTATGATTACCTCAAAATTACACTGTTTATTCCATATTGATACCACCATTAGATGTCGTGATATATATATATATATATATATATATATATATATCAAAATGGGGCTTTCAGTCTCTGACGTCATAGATGTTTGCTATTCTGATTGGAATTTTCTACTTTAGGACGCATTCCAGAGTAAGAGGACGTTTAATCCATCTTGATAACGCGAGATATTAAAATGTAAATATTTCACAAGATGGCCGCCGCAACTAAGTGATGGCATGTATTTTGGAAAATCCAAGATAGCTATCTTTCTCGGAGTGTCATTCTGAACGAAATGCCGTTTGTTCCATGTTTCTAGCAGATATTTTTATTTGTCTCCAAAAATTCAAAATGGCGTCGTGGAGAGCTTCCGGTTCGTTTAATCGTTCATTTGCAACCTGCTTTTTCCCAAACTCGATATGGCAAACACGAATCTGAAGTCCTTTTATGTGTATATCATCTCTAAATAAGAAAACATTTTCTAAAATTCGTTAATTTTTAATATGGGATTACATAGGAACTAGATACATTATGCATTAAGTTCATAAATTAGGGTCAGAAATGTAATTATCTGCTAATATGACGGCCGGAAACTATATCACGCGACACGCTGTGCATTGTTCGATTTTAATTTCAAGCTTTGCTTGTCAAGCTGAATACATTATCGTTTCCTTGTGGATTTCAATGCGGAAATCGAAATTTGCTAATTTGGCCAAGATGGCCGTGAGATTCGCAATCTAAATCACGTGATACGTTATCAATAGTTTGCTTTGTATTGAAAGTTGCATCTGCTTTACCTAATAAAATCATTCTTTATTTCATATCGATAGCTCATTTACAGCGCGAGATATTCAATAAAACTTTTCAACATGTTACATTGGTGACGTCACAATGTTATTCAGAGCATTGGACATATGTAGCTAGAATATGTATACATGTCCACTAATATCGTTATTCATTGTTTCCTAACTGAATCTTTTCAGCCAATCACTAATGTTCAAAACCATATCATGCGACAACTTTTCCAGTTGGGCGAGGGAGCTTTCGGTACACGTGTATTAACGATCATACAAAAGTACGCTCGATCGACAAAATCGCGTTTTAAAGTGTTTATATCTCTGTCATTTTTCAAATGTCGAAATTTTCACGTTCGAAAGGGATCAATACTGGTATTAGAGATTAAGTTACTATCAACAATTTTTTTATGTGTGGCGTAAGTTTCGAGAACATTCACCCGAAAAAGCCGACACCGTTGGTTTTCTCAAATGTATATATCCATATACTATATAGCCCCATGGACACTCACTCACTGACTGACTGACTCATTCACTCATCCATATAAATTCACAGGCCAAACTACTGGAGCTACAAACACCAAATTTGGTATGAAATTGTAGGACCATGAGTAGGTAAAGGAAAAAATCCGACATTTTGAAAACGTCGCCATCTTGGATCCAAAATAGCCGAAAAACCCGTTGTTGTATAGAATAGAGAGCCTAAACGGCTGAGGCTATTGAAATGAAATTTGGTATGGAAGTACATTATCGCTGGAAGGTAAGGAAAATATTTTCAAATTTTCTAAAAGTTGCTATCCCAAATCCAAAATGGCCGCCAAACCCATTGTTGTATAGAATAGAGAGCTTTAACTACTGGGACTATTGAAATGAAATTTGGTATAAAGGTACATAATCAATTGTAAGTTACGAAAATATAATACAATGTACCTAAATGCGCCATATTTGATCCAAAATGGCGGACTTAAAAATCCATTTTCCACAACGTTTGAGATATAGATACGAAATTTTGTATGAATTTGTATCATAACTAATAGTTTAGGAAAATAATACAAAATTTTGCGAAAGTTGCCATTTTTAATTCAAAATGGCCGCCCGAAAATCATTTTCGACACCGTTTGAGCTAGAGATATTAAATTTTATTTGCAGTTGTGTCTTCAGGTGTAAGTCTTGACAATATAATAAAATGTTAAAGAAGTGACCACTTTGGATCCAAAAGGGCCGCCAAACTCATTGTTTTATAGAATACACAACCTAAATGCCTGGGGCTACTGAAATGAGATTTGGAACGAAGGTAGAATATCATCAGTACGTTACGTAAATATTACGAGATGTGTTCAAAGACGCCATCTTGGAAATAAAATGGCGGACTTAAAAAGCCATTTTCCACAGCGTTTTAGCTAGAGATACGAAATTTAGCATAAAGGTGTATCATAACTAGTAGTTTCGAGAAATAGAACAAAGGTTTGGGAAAGTGAGCATCATTAATCCAAAATGGCCGACCGAAAACACATTTTCTAACTGAGTAAAGCTAGACAAACGAAGTTTGCCATGAAAGTGTACGATGTCCATTATGTCACAAAAAGAACCATATGGGGGCTCAGCCCCCCGGTGGGTTTTATATTTGTACCATGGAGTCGGCCAGAGAGTCTCCGTTTACGATAAAGGTGCGCGCAGCCCCCCAAACCCCCATGTTGGGAGCGCAAATTTTCTAAAAGTCACCATCTTGGATTCAAAATGGCCGCCAAACCCATTGTTGTATAGAATAGAGAGCTTAAACTACTGGGGCTAATGAAATTTTATTTGGTATAAAGGTACATTATCACTTCTAGGCTGATATAATATTACACAGTTTACCTAAAGACACCATCTTGGATCCAAAATGGCGGACTTAAAATTTCATTTTCCACAACATTTGAAGTAGAAGCACGAAATTTAGCATAAAGGTGTATCATAATTAGTAGTTTAGATAAATAATAATTTTTTTTGGGAAAGTCGCCATCATTGACTCAAAATGGCCGCCCAAATGTCATTTTTGACACCGTTTGAGCTAAAGAAATGAAATTTTATTTTTAGTTGTGTCTTTACGTGTAAGTCACGACAATATAATAAAATATTTAAAAAGTTGCCATCTTTAATGCAAAATGGCCGTTCTAAATCACTAAGTCTAGACAAACGAAACTTGTTGTGAAGATGTACTATGATGGAAGGTCACAAAATTGGTAAAAAATACCCAAATGGGGGCGCAGACCCCCCCCCCCCGGTGGCTGGCATATTTGTAGCATGGAGTCTGCCAGAGAGTCTCGAAGGGGGGCGCAGCCTCCAAAAATGCCATGTTCGGAGCACAGCTCCGACGGGGGCTGGGGGCAGCGCCCAAAGCGAAGCAAAGCGAGTCCTAATTATATTATTCAAAATCTATTCAACAAATTAGTGATTATAAACACAGCAAGCAAAATAAAATATCCTTGAAAGTTATTATTTTTAATCTACGATACCCTAGTTAAATTTATTGTTTTACCTCCCTTCGCGATCATCAGGTTGAGAAACCCTGCCCTACATAAATACAAAATCACTCTTTCTGCAATCAAAGAATAAAGTAGATTTAACCAAGGCTCGCAGGGCCCCCGGGATGGACTTCCGGCTGACTAAGGCCACTTCCGTCCTGGAAATAATTTAATTTAATTTGTGGGATAACATTAGTTAAGATTGAACTGGCTAGGAATAAAGTTCCTATCTAATTATTGTCGGTAATTGTCTATTTTGTCAATGGCGTACATAGTCAAGTTAGTTGAGAGAGTGAGTTGGTACTGGAGGTAAGGTTTGGAAAGAAGGTTGATCGAGGAAAATTCATTTCTGTGTATTCCAACAGCCCGTGCAGCACCAGCAGAGAGGCACTCAAGTCCATTTATATGTTGTTTTTGACTGTTATATCTCATGTAAAGAATTGCCTATGTTTTCCTGAGAATCATGATTACTACTTATTCTCTGAGTACTTGGAATAAAAATATAATAACAAACGTGACATCCCACGGACAATAAATCGTTCAAACTGATACAGTAGAAGTCTCATAGTCCGGCACGTTCGGGACCGGCCCGGTGCCGGATTACCGAAAATGTCGGACTATCGGGCGGTACCTTGTACTACTGATATAGGCTAAACCGGACAGCGAAAACAATGAAATGAACCTGTATGTGGTGACAGCCGAGTAAAGTCCGAAACCTTCCGATTGATTCCGAACAATGCTGATTGCGTCCAACAGTAGCAGACGCGTAGTGGACACTTCCGAGTGGTTCCGAACCGCGTCAAGCGCTTTCAACTGTCGTTCACAAACGTTTACAGGAAAAAAAAACTGGGATGGTGCCGGACAATCGGGCATTCTGGACTGTTGGATGCCGGTTTATCGGACTTCTACTGTACCTATAATATGAAAAGTTTGGCTTTGAATCACATATCGTTATCATCCATGTGTGTTCTAAAGGGATCCTTGGTGAGTGCATCTACTGAACGTTTCAAATGAAAGCTTTTTTTTGTAAGTGAAATGTCATGGCTCTTTTAGTCAATATTCTGGATGAGATTTCATTGAAATTCCGAACAAATGACAGGAGAAGGGAAGAGACAGGTTTGAGTGTGTGCTTGTATGTGTAATGTCTGTAAATGTGTGAGTATGCGAAGAGTCGACACAAACAACAGAAAAAGTGATTCCCTTGCGCTTCACATTACTGTGAAATAGAATTTAAATATCTTTGATGTGGTTACTTTTTCTACCTCTATAGCTCTGCATCAAACAAAGCGCTTTTTTTCTACCTCACCTGATTCATTGCCACATCGAACATTAAAAAAAAAAGAGAGAGACATTTGCTTCCAATTGTAGTTTGAAGAACATGTTAATACTCTGAAAGTAAAATGAAGTGTTCCATTTTATTTCCAGTCTAGTTTTTTTCTAAAAGTTAAACTTGCTTTTCAACTGTAACGATACGTCATTTTTTTTTCATTGGAATGAAAATCAAAGGAATTAAAACCACACTGAGAGCTGTATACTCCATATAAACACTCAAATTAACATCAGCTTCACTACTTATAAAACACTAGAAGAAAAACTACATTTGAAAACTATCAAGTTATTAAATAAAATCGTGAAGTTAAGGTCGCTTTCTACCAACTTTGGAAGTATGTCAAAATTAACTCTTGATTTCCGGTAGTTAATGTATTCGCATTTCTTATGGAAACATCACACAATATATACTAAATCTTTAAAGAGTTCCATAAAATCAAACTTCAATAATATAGACTACAATAACAATCAAAATTATTGGCTGTCATCAGGTTGTACAAGCTTTATCTTTTATTTAAAAAAGAAGGTATGCAGTTGCTTGTTAGGACTGTAATTTTGTAGAAAAACAACTTTTTTTTGTGAAGTTCCTTTTAATGAAAACTGTTATTTTTCATTTTTTTTTTCAAAATATCTGTTTTTTTTCACACAGCAAGTAATCCATGCTTTACGTTGCAGATAATCAATGTAATCAGTAGGATTGACGTCCTCGCACATTCATCCCAATTTACTATTGCTTTGTTTTCCTGCAGTCTTACGAGACAAATGATGAAATTATTTATGCATTCACGGCTACATTGCTATACTTCCTTTATCTTCACCCTGACAAACATAAGGAATTAACTAAGGACATGTGGATTGAAGTTATTTCGTATAGTTTGTAATACTAATAAACCTCCAGAAAACTTAAGAAATATTTTCAAGTGTAGGAAGAATTTAAGTTCCTAGAGATAATGCAACTTCGAACACATCTTTACTGTACACTGAAGAACTATGAATTCTTACCGAAATATGCCGTCATCTCGTATACAATACTTTAATTTCTACTTATGGTATTTTATTCAATGAATATGTATATTTTTGATCATGATTACCATCCAAAAATAAATGATTTGTAGATCAAAATCCCGGGAAATAACCTGCTTCTATTCAAGGGCAGATATATATGTTTGCGTTTACTAGTGTTTATTAGTGCATTGTGTTCCACTATAAGATTTTGATGGTATTGCTCCCTCATGCCCCGGACGCCAAGCCTCATTCCATACTGTAAAAATATACTGATACAGACAGTGTAACAAAAAATATTTTATGTTATACGAATATTTAAAAAGAGTTGTATAAATCTATCAGTACAAAACCCCGTTTGGGGTAAAAGGAAAAGTGACGCAAGAATTCTACTCACAAAAGAAGTGATATCTATTTTGCGAGTGACTTTCTTTCTGTCACTATGGCGAAAGTATTGCCTTTCTAATAAAATTAACAGACAGTATCCTTCCGCCATAGTGACACAAAAAAAGTCACTCGCAAAATAGATATCACTTCTTTGTGAGTAGAATTCTTGCGTAACTCTTCCTTTTACCCCAAACGGGGTTTTGTACTGATATCACTTATTTTGTAAGGCTGCCTATAAAAAAGAGACTGTAACACGAGCCATCTATGCCGATGCTCCTCTCTCCTGCACACGCGCTATAACGTGTAGGAGGCACGTGCACTGTAAATACAACGGAGAAACCACATCTGCAAGGTTGCTTCGGTGGTCTGGTGGTTAAGGCGTCGAGTTGGTAAAAAAAAAAGCCCTGGTTCGAGTCCCGGCGAGGTTAAAACTAGATTTTCCTTTCAGAATATATTTTCATGTGTTTATATTCATTATTAATAATTGTTTTCCTGCATTTTACGTACATTATCTTAAGTTAGTGACCATGGCGAAGTGGAGGCTAGGTTCGGACATGTAAATTTTCAATTTTTTTTTTATGATTAATATTTTTTTCTTGCATTATTCGTACATTTTCTTAAATTACTCACCATGGGAACGTGGAGATTAGGTAAAGTTAGGTACGGTCATGTATCTTTACATTTTTCTCCTTTACGTCATGCCCGGATGAGTGGAGCAGCGGCGGAGAGTGTTCCCCGTACGAGCTCGTATTTAAAAAGTGGCACGTGTCACTATGGCGGAAAGATACAAGATCGATTTTGCTCCATATCTCGAAAACCGTAACTCCTATCAAAAATCTAAGCTTCTATTTACCCCCATTATTTATGGAGGACCCCTAAAATCCCCCTGTACCACCCATTTGGGGCTAAAGCAAAAAGACACACAGAATGACGGGCATACCTTTATATCATATGTGAAAATTTTGTGATTCGGTTAAAAAAGTCGTAACCTTTGAACCGCTCCACCGATTTTAAATTATGATACACCGTTTGAAACGTATTGAAGCGTAGAATAAGATCCAGTAAATTTCGGCCGCTTATATGGTCTGGGGTCAGTGCTATCTTAAAAATGTGAAATTTTAATACTTTTTTCAAAGCGCCCTAGGGGGTCCCAAGGAGATCCTACCGACCCAACTTTTTTCTGTGTCTTAGTATTAGAAAGGGCTTTCAAATGTAAGTTCAAGCATCAAAATCAGACTTATACTTCGGTAGATTCGAAACTAACTGTATACTATCTGAGTGCCGCTAACAGTGTCCTTTGCCAGCGTCACTCGAAGAACTGCCGTTCTTCATGATAATGAATACTCTAGTAAACAAGTAAGTACATATATGTTTCTTCTATTGAGTCTGTTGGAATAGAGCTCTGAGAAGTATTATTTCAAAGTATATCATAACGTAGACGCATCCCGCGGCTCCCCCTCTCGCGCCTTTTAGAAAGTATAGTAATAGCTATTGGCACGTCACAGTATAAGGGCCATTTGAAAACTTGAATTTTAAAATAGGGTGGTAACACTGAGAACTAAGGCCTTGGGTACATATTCGATTGTGTCGAATATGTATACCCAAAGCTTGGTGCAGATATGTCGAACGAAATGAGAGTATTAAATATTTAGTTTTTAAAATTGATTGGCAACACTGTCAACTGTATGACCTGAAGTACATCTATGGCGCATCTAATAGGAAAATACAAAGTTTTTCCTTATAAGTTCAACAATATAAAAACAATCAAAGGTTTTATTTTCTTAAATTGATTGGCAACACTGAAAACAGCGGCGCCTGAAGTACCCCAATGAACTGACCCAGTACCTAATCCATATGTTAAATTTGGTGTAAATCAATGCAGATACGCCCAACGGTAACAAATATGAAATCTAGAATTTTTTAAATTGTTTGACGACACTGACAACTGGAGTGTTTGAGGTCGAGGATACCTAAAACTTGCTTCTATTGTGTTGAAATATTTTTAAGCTAAGTTTTGGGTAGATATAGTATGGGATAATTTAAAAATATATATAAAGGTGGCAACACTGGGAACTGGGCAATCCGGAATATCTCGCATATACCAAACAATATATGTAATCTTACAATATCTAGGGTTTAATTTGTTGTATTTCTTCTTAATTAGCTTTATAAAGGTAATTCTTAATTAAAGACACGTTGGCATTATTACAAATTGTTGTCTTGGAAAGAACCGAAATTAAGAAAAAACAAAGGCACGTGTTTTAAGGAGTGGGTGAACAAATATTTGCTGCACTCATTTGTTAATATATATATA
>JAGDQP010004600.1:0-62153 GCA_022664845.1 Lepisma saccharinum | reverse complement strand
TAATAATAATAATAATAATAATAATAATAATAATAATAATAATAATAATAATAATAATAAAGCGTAGAAAATTGTGGACTATTTATCTTCGTTTTAAAGTACTTCTTAGCCAGAGCTTTGACCTCTGCAAGTGATTTTCAGCAAGATTTAAAGTGAGAGAGGTTGGACCGTTCTGATGTAAGATGTCATAACGGGCTGACAACGGTCCGCCAGCGATAATAGAACAGACTTGGAAAAGGGGGACGTGAGCGTAACTGCTGCCGAAACATCCTCAATTTCATTCCCAATTTTTTTCCCCTCTGACCCTTTTTTCACTTCTACATTCTCCTTCACAGTGTATGCGCATCCATGTGTACGTGTGTGTGAGAGAGAGAGAAAGAGAGAGACACACACACAGAAAGAAAGAGATTCAAAGATTGTATCTGCTTATTTGTCTGATCTCCCAAGTTCTTTCTTGTGTCTGTCGACTGCCAGCTAGAGGCATTGTCTTTCTCAGTGGCGGCGAGCTGTTTCAAAAGAGAGAGCGAGTGAGGGATAGAACATTCCGGGCTATAAGTGTCGAGAATAGCTTCCGAAACACGTGATGACGCCTCTTTTATATATATATATATATATATATATATATATAAAAGGAAGAGCCTGGGTATGGTGTCTTTGAGCGGTAACACACTTCAAAAGGAGAAATTGTATTTCTCCGATTTTTTTTCTATTCTTCTTTTCATCCTCTGTTCTCCTTTGGCAGGTTTTTAAATTTTCTTTTCTTTCTTTATTGGTTGCTATATTGAATGTACTGAAAGAAAAAAAGAAGATGAAAAATTGAACAAAATATAATTGAAAATGTTGACTAAATGAAGGAAGCTTATATTAGTTAAATCGAGAGCGAAGAGCAGTGCAAATCCAAAATTAACCACTCTATAATAACCTCAAAAATGATTGTTCAATGGAAGGACCTACTAGCTAAACCCAGGATTGAACAATACAAGTGTACATCGTCCCTATTTTAGTTCGTATTTTTAATTAAATGGAAGGCAAAATGCTATCTGTCGCTGCTGGAGTTGTTGCTGCTGTTTTCTTCAGCAGTAAGACCAGAATAATTAAAGACATCATTTATTGGTTGTCCATCTGAAAATTCAAGATTTTGAAGAAGTGCTGAACACCAACAGCTGCTCGTACAATAGTGGTGTAAAGGATTAAAGCAATTAATATGTGATCGAATTAACAAAGCAGTAGCATCAGGATATTTCGCCGTCTAGTATTCAACAAGATTGGAACAATGATGTTATACCCATGTCCTGTGGTCCAGTTGCAAACTAGGCTGTCTATGGGAAAAAAAATCTATAATGCATTCATGACAAAAAAAAGTGTGCATTGATGGCAGAGATCTAAGATTTTTGAAGGTATTTTGGAGGTTCCGTATCGGCTTTGAAAATAATGGTTATGCAACCCGCACAACATAGTCATGCTATTGAAAATAGCTCTCTACGAACTCCATCATCGTATTTTGTTGATTGACATGGGCTTAATTTGTGTGTTTGTGATAAAGATGTCCATTGAGACCCGTTTTCACGCAGTTCTAACAGTTTTAGCTTTATTTAATCTATGAAAATTCCCCCAACCCTCAATTCCATGATAAAATCCGTTTTCGTACAACTATTCTAAGAGAATAGGTCCTAGTTTGGGGGTTTGAATGCGGTATGGTAACTTCAGTGTTCTTTTAACACCTTGAACAAGTCCAGCTCTTCCTTGCTTTAAATGCCCATTATCCCAGAAACTAACCCAGAGCTCACAACTTTGGAAGTGGCAGAACAACGAGCTCTTCCCACCTACTTTCCCAAAATCTGCCTCATGGCTTTTCGCACATTCACATGACATGTGAAGTAACGAATATTACCGTCACTAACAGCAGAATTTCTTATATTTTCTTCCAGTTCTTCTTAAGTGACACACTTCGTTGGAAAAAGTGTAATCAAGCCTGTGAACCAATCATATTCTGGTAATTCTGACAGTCGAATGTGACTTTGAGAGGATGAAAATTATGTATACAACTTTGTTTGCGGGCACTTGTTGCTTTCTTCTTCTTCTCCAACAAAATCTGATTTCTTGATTGGTGTCGGATATCATTGAGATTAATAAGATTCCACCACTTTGTACCAAGTGGCCGTAGCTCAGTTCCTACAGCATTAGCTTAGCAATTGGAAGGTCCTAGAAACAGTCCCAGCGGCCGTCCAGCCTGAATGAGCGTTTTCAAGGATTTTCCTCAGTCACACCAGACATGTGGACAGATGGTTCCTACAAACTACTTCCTGGCCGACAGTCTTACAACATACTTTCCCCCCACCCTATCCATGCCTGGTCCAGAGAAGCCTAAAGACCGTATGCAAATTTAAATTCAAAGCAGGACTTACCAGACGATGTTACAAGGTTTAGAAGGCATGAAGTGTGAACGCTGAATGAGGTTCGATAGATCCCTAGATCCTTCCCAAATATACGGAATGCTAAAAACGAAATAGCCGCATACACTTGTATCTCATACCTTGCTAAGGATACACAATTGTGCAGTTGCATTTTCTGTGATCAAGTAGAGAGGAACTATGTTGGCTCTCGTGAGCTAACTTGACTGAACCTGACTTCTTGCGGACGAGGTTTTCTCAGTACTTAACGCTGAAAACCGCTTTGGGAATGTCTAATAAGTATTCTTGATCGATGTGTCTGATATATCATCGACCTAGTAGACTGGTATTCTTTTGAAATAACAAAAAGATACTTTCTCACATGTACAACTCCTTTTCTATTGGTCTAGCATTTATTTTGGAACCTTTTATTGTTCTACCTACTCGTTTTATTAGTGGTCTTAGCGGCAGCATGTTTAAGTGCAACAAATACACCATATGTTTCACTCCAGCGCCAATGGTAGTTCAATCAAATGCACTACATCATTATTTTCCTTCCTGAGCTCACCACTGTCCCATCGCAACTTAAAATCCGAAGAGAAGATAAATCGATCTTGTTGTCATTAAGATAGTCAACGATACTCTTGACGGCTTCGTGCGCATGGGCTCACTCAGGAGAGAAGTGTCCTGTATACTACGTCCCTGGCTCCTCGATCAAGATGATATATTCTCCACTCCCGTCTTTTCTGTGAAAGCGATCGCCTATCTTTTCTCTGAGTGTAAAAAAATCTTGTTTCCTACAACTGGATCTTCGAGTGAGATTTTGTCAGTTTTCAAATGTGGAACAGCAACTGATACAAAGTGAATTGTTTAAGTGTTTAATCACAGGTATTGGAACTTCGCCCAATGTTAGACACAAATAAACATTTTGTTGTCATAGTAGGTAAGAACAAAGCACCGGTCAATGCCAATAAAGTATTAAGTTGACAAAATAAATTCAAATTATTGCAACAAAATTAATTTTATCATGAAATTTGACATTTTGGAGACATTTTTCATAGATTAAATAAGGCTGAAACTATAAGAACTGCATTAAAGCAAATCCAAGCAACTTGTTTATCGTAAACACACAAAATAAGCCCATGCCAATCGAATAACAAAATGACGGAGTGCCTAGAAAGATAATGTTAGTAATATGTTGTGTGGGTTCCATAACCGATATTTTCCAAGCCGATGTGGAAGTTTCAAAACACCTCCAAAAATCTAGAATTGCTCATACAAAATCTCTGCCACCAATGCAGATTTTTTGCAACTAAGGCATGACGAAATAGGAAAAAAAATTAGGATACCCTATTGTAAACGTCGTTGCGGACTTAGACAGATACTAAAGAAACAAACAGATTTTGAGCCCCACTACCGAATATAATAACTGAAGTTCTCCAGAGTTTCCTCAGTTTCACGATACGATGGTATCTAATTAAGGCACACGTCTCCAGTTTTTATCACCCCTATCCTGAAAATGTGCACATCGAGAGGCACCATTCCTCCTATTTGTGACTGGTTTAAGCCATAGCTGGATGCTCAACCCATAAACGAAAACTTTAAAGGAAAGTAATGACTAATCGTTAACCACTGAGCTATCATTATGAATTTTTTAAAAGTTTAGTTTGACGTAATAAATAATATTTTTTTGGACTACGTGTACACGTTTTCATATTTGCAACATTTTCTGACAAACTTAAAGCACACACACAGAAAATTGAACACATCAAAATTTCTCCCTCAGGAAAAATGTTTAAAGTACATGGGGCAGTCACTTAAATCGCTTAAAAGAAATGTATTTCAATATAATAAAGGCCTATCAAATAACTGGATTTCGGCATATTAATGAAAGCTACATATTTACAAGAAAAATGATACACCTAAACCATTGACTTAGAAATTATCTAAAACACTTCTGTGAGATGAATTTCATGGGTATATCTTTTTTCTTATTGAAATTGTTTTGTTCCACGCATTATTTGTAATGTTTCTCATTTGTCATGAAACCACCAAAAATAAAACTGTATTGAAATAAAATGGTAACATATAACTTTCAATCAAAGAAAATAACGTTTTCAAGCTTTTCTTCGGTTCCCTTTCCTAATGGTTCAGAGTCCTGACTCGTAATTGAAATTAAAATTAAAACGAAGTGCAGTTTCTGCTATCATGTTTGTGATTTTTATATTAGATCAATATTCATCACGCATATAACTTTCGTAATCTTTGTATTAACTGCGTGTAAGTTACCAGTAAAAATAATTATGAGACAAGAAGCATTGGTTTGTATAGCAACACGAGTATTATATTTATTTTCTGTTCGTTTGAAATACCAGTGTTGTTTTGCATTGCAAAGTGTAATCATTGTATCTTCTTTGTCCATCAAAGGAAAATAAGAGACAGACAGACAGAGTAGGGTTTGATATATTAACAGTTGTAGAAGTCCCCGGTCGTGAGGCCATATCTTCTAAATGAGGTAAGACATTGACGTAATGAATAGAAGTTCGATGTTTGAATGAAGGACGCAACTGTCGCAGCCATGGCTGTCAACTCAGGTAAAGGATGTAAGAAAAGGAGAGAGTAAAAGAAGAGGAGGAAGGGGAGGTGGAAGTCTTAAAGTCTTGTATGAACTTGAATCTCAATTGATGACAGATCAATGAAGCCAAGACATTTGTTAAAATAAGACAGTTAATTTTTTCGGTTAAATATTCTGGAAGTATTTACAAATTAACCGGAAAAACAGTTCACTCAATATCAGTAAATATATCGAACTCTACTGATATTTGAATTATTTAAATCAACTCAACAGTTCAAAATATTGTTTTGTACATTATTGTATTTTAAACTTCTCTGTCTGCTATATTCTGTAAGCTTCAAGAATGTCGGAGTTACATCTCCATATGACGACAGTATTTTAACGCATGACATAATAAGTATGATTATTATTCCCAAGTGTCTCTTACTTAACTGTTATTTTTATGTTACAATATTATATTTCCCTATTCATGAAATAGAGATATCGAAACAGGCTTAAATTCGATACTAGTGTTGCAGATTTGAACTTTGATTCTTTGAATTCAAAATGCACAACACACGAATCAGAGAATAATAAAAAGAAGCAGTCTTCATAGAGATAGGATTCAATCAGCTACCTCTATATCGAACTCAAGCCCATATGGATCTCTCTAGTAAAGAAACACGTAAATATTATCTTGTCGAATAAAAGAAATAGTAAACTTCTGCAGAATTAAAAAAAAACTATGACTGTAGACAAGGAAAGAGAAGCTCCTTTTCACCAATAGACGAGACAGCAGAATTTCGCCACTCACGAAAATTTTAAACACTCAAAAAAAATTGTATGGAGTATATTGTATGGTGGTTGTTAACATTTTGTGATTTCTTTAAACTCACGAAATACTCTTGAAATAAATTTGGCTACAGCAAAATTTGGAGTCTGCGAAAATTCAGCTGAATGATTAAGAAATGAATTCCTTCATAGTTATACATGTGGAGTGTTTATTAAAATGTTTGATGCTTGTTTTGCAAATATGGAAGAAATACGTAAAATTCGTGTGTAATGAATATATTGTAATCTTTTTAGTTTGTCTTTCTCGATATCAAATCGAGATATTCGATATATATGATTGTGTACGTGAAAAAATATTTTGTACTGGTGTTGCCATTTGGAATTGAGATGCGTTGTGTTGTAAATGTATTCAACTTCCGGTTTTGACTTTTTGAACTACTTAGATGGTTTTGGTGTACTAAATTCTAACCTAAAATCAAAACTACTAGTTATATATTTGAGATTTAGTTTACAGAAATATTTAACCCGATTTTAACATACTCTGCTTCTTAATTTACGATAATTTATATTATTATTGCTACTTTTAATGTAACATCGTATGTTTTAATGAAAACCCATCGCTTTGGTTTCTTTACATTTAGTTATCTTTAGCATGGCTTAATTTAGATGATACTTGAAATCGTTACTACTTTTAAGTTTGCCTAAAAAAATCCGGAGCCATTGTTTGGGTTTATTTACCGTAAAATGCGTCATCATGTAACCTTACTTTCAAGGATCACTCAATTTCGGATTATTTTCGATAGTATTGAAATAATTGCATTACGTAGCTCATATTCGAACCCCCCAGACCGAGCAAAGTTGATAGAGCACAAAGGTGACTCAATCTGGTTCTCTGATTTGTGATCGGCGATTCAATTCATCTCTGATTGGTTAACTATCCAGATTTGAACATCCAGGTATGAATGACTCACTGAACCTATTAAACAGTAGAGTTAGGTATTTACGGACTGTAATATCAGAAAGCGATGTTGACATTTCTTTCGTACGTAAAGTTGCTTCTTGAAGATGTACCTTCTGAACGAAGAAGTTCGTGTTGTGTACTTGACCGTAATTGACAACTTACTTCTTTCCAACGAGATGTTAGGGATGTAACTTACGAATTCTTCGATTCAATACAACTCTTAACATAAACACAACTGGTTGGGGTTGCACTTCAACCACTCTTAACTGTCAATCACCATTAAACTCACTTTCACCACCTAACAATAAGAAACACTGCACGAACGCGCCTATCCCAGCGCAAAGAATGGTTTCAGTGCAAGATAACATTTAAATGACGCACACTGTATCATAAATTATTCGTCTTATTAATTTAAATCGAACCTTATGTTTTAATTTTTCATTGTTGGTACATCATAGTGAAGGGAATTCAAATTATCGATATATCGAATCGATATCTACATATAAGAAATATTGAAACATGTTAATATTCGATGTATCGATACTTCCATATTTCGATTCGATAGTTAAGTTGGATATTTCAATTCAATATTTTGCTCCTATATTTCGATATTTTGTTCGATATTTCTGTTTAATTTTCTGGATCGATGTATCGATATACCGTTAAAACCTTATATTTAAACATTTTCTCATTTCGAAATAAATTTAAATATCGAAAACCCCTTCATGATAGTGTATTTGTGTTTTACTTGAATTTCTGAACTGGATTAATAATATTCAACATTACCACTTCACACCCAAGTTAATGTTTTTCTTTCATTTTAATAATTTGACTTTTTTATGTAATAAACCAGCTGATATTATAGCGAGCTTACTTTTCCTCCATTTTGTAAACTCTCTTGTCATTGGTTAGCTACAACTCTCCTTTCTTTTGTCTCACCCGAGCTATAACTAAGCAGAACCTTCCATATATGCATAAAAAGAAAAATGTTGGCTGATATGAAATGGATGGTTCATAGGATTAAACATACCCGAAAATCAACATTTACGATCTTCCTGTAGTCAAACAAGGCGGACATGCAAAATATGGTATGGAATGCATTAACGTTGTCGATTCGTAGAGTGGTCAAACATAAAAAAATGGGCCCAGGGTCAGATTTTCAGTGAGTTATATTAGCTTCAGTGAGGTCAAAACGCCCACTGAAATGGAGATAATTCTACGTTGTGTCTACTTCTCATTTCAACATTTTTTTAATCACAAAAATTGAGTTGTCTTTTCATAATTATTAACTTATCATTTTTATTATTAATCGATCATTCAATTTAAATTAGAAAAAAAAATGAAAAATGGACTGAGCCTATGTTGACGTTAAATCAAATTTGACGCATGTCATAGTCCAATGCTTCAATATTATTCTATTCGGATAAATCAATATGTGTGTATAATGAGATCTCGCGTTGTCTTGCTCAAAGATTTCCTCTTTCCTTTCTCTGCTCTATGCAATCACTTCTATGTTATCAACGTTCGTCGTCCGTGCTCAAATTTCCCAATATTTCGAAAATGATGACTATTGGTAATCAGCTTTTTAAAGCATATACGTATGGGAGGGAGGTTTTTTTAGCATGTTATTGCTTGTCTTCTCTGCTGTCCCCCACTGCTACTTTCTCATTTCGATGGCGGGTGGGGAGAAAAATTCATTTGGACAATCATCTCACAGTCTATGAATGAAGATGATGATAGAATTATTTTTTTTTCTATCTGTTTCTCTCTGTGCTATATATGTGCTCATACGAGCAAGAGACGACCGAAATCTATCTATCATATTTGAATAACACCCACACATATTCGCATACGAATAGTTTACCCACACTTGCTGATTCCTATTCCGGGCAGCAATCGCGGACTCAATTGATGTATAATTTCCTATCCATGACTGGATTATATGGATTACTGCTCAACATCATTGTTATACAAGCCAATATTGAATCTGGTAACTAAAGAAGAAAACGAAGAAGAGTGATTGGAAATCAACACTCCTCCTCATCCTCTACCAATCTTCCTATTTTGTCATCAGAATTTTGCAGTAAAATTTAAGTACGAAAAATCAACAACCGAACAGGATTATTTAAAACGTATGAATACATTCTCGCTTTTAAGGCTAAAAGAAATTGTAAATTGAATATATGATAACGAGTTGTTGGAGACAAAAATCCACCAATGGAATGGAGTTTAAATTATTACTTGCATCTTGAAATCCACCTTCCGCCATAAGCTGCTGATTATTTTTAATTTTGAAAGAAAACAGATCGGGGAAGTCATTTTTGTTCTTCGTTTACTCCTTTGCGAAAGTTAATGCTATGTGAATTTGTTGTCGAATGATTGAAGCAAACGTTAGACATTAGTTTCATCTCTCAACATTTGGTAAAACGTAAAATAAACGAGTACCAATGAAAAACAGATAATAGTAGAAATCTGCTCGATCATAAAGTTATCCTAGCTTCCAATTTAAACAGGGCCATCTTGTATCACGCTTTGTGTTCATAATTAAAACAAGGTGATAGAGCATTGGACTCGAAGTTTACCAGACACGGATTCGAGCAAATCATCTTTACGATGAAGATATCAACCCAAAAATTCTCGACCTTTACCGTAACTTTGCTGTTAAAGATCTATAGAAATCCTACACAACAATTTAAACCCTTCTAAACCCAAAACGTTTGACTTTAGTAATCCCGAAATTGGAAATCTGGACAGAATCTCAGATAATCTTTGTTGTAACATTATTCTTGTACGCCAAATTTTAAACATGGGCAATAAAGCTCCTTCCAAACTAATTTTACGTATAATTCATGTCTTAGACAGAGGAAAAGTGAATGTATTAATGTGTTTTTGGTATTTACAATACAAAACAACATATCACAGACCACAATTCAAAATCACGTCTATGATGCTCATTGTTTCCAATAGGTGGTTGCTTCTTCGCAGTATTCATTAATGTGAATTTATTTCCATTTCTGTTACTGTTTCAAAGAGGCTGACTTCCTGTTCAACTAGTTTATTAATTTATGTATGAGAAAGTGAACGAAAAGTGTAGTATGGGTACAATTTTATATGTTTGTTATTGTGTAGCCTAATTTTTCCTTAGGTAAAAATTAACGTTACACATAGATAATTGCAGATATATGTTTGAATTATAAAATTTGTAATATATATGTGCTTAATGCTAGAATTCCAACATAAAAATGTGAATCTAGTAGCTAGCCTCTTCAAAAAAAGGGATGAGACCTGGAATTTGAATTTTATTTAAGGCGTTTAAACAACTTTTGGCTAAGGCCGGATGGGTGGTGATGGAAGAACTGGTGGAATAAACACAGTGGGAGGAAACGGGAGAACACGAAGAGAACGTGTTCCACAAAACCTACATGACATGAGCAGAGATCGAACCGAGAACCTAACGGGATGAGAAGTAGAGTCTAGAACCTAATTTATAATGTCATCACGGCATTCACCTGGTTTAGCTTAAGAAAATTCTCGAAGATTCCAGCCTTTCTTCTCTAAAAATGATTCTTCTTTGAAACATATTTCTTCAGCCTTCGTTCCCTAAAATTTACTTTCATCTCTAGTTTGTCCCTATCTTTATATCCATCCGCTCCTCTTTTCTTCACTATCAATATCCTTTTCTGTTTTACACCACGCAGGAAAGTTGTTCTGCTATAAATTATTTATCGTGTAAAATACACAGTCAATTAAGCATCTTTTAATTATTCAGATCAATCTTGCATTCTGAATGATGTACGTAGAACCACTGCTATTTGCTTCATCATCCTTTTCCAGTCTCTTGATTCAAATATTCACAGTTGTATTTACGAAGGTAAGCTAATATTGAGATGACAAAACGTCATTTAGTCCCCTTCCATTGTTGAATATCGATGTACCAGTGGTTCGCAATCTACGATGCCGTGATAGATTTGGAAGGCGGCGCAGGGTTATGAAAGAACGAAAGAGGCCAAAAGAATAAAACAGAAAACAAGTAAAGTAAATATTTTGCGGTTGGTAACTTCAATTTGTGGAAACCATACGCAGCTGGGACAAACAATTTTAACAATTAACTTAAGAACAATAGCTCCCGAACGTCTTGAGAATCAACGTAATGGTACGATTCAATAAATCAATAAAATTGAGCATTGTTGTTGCGAACAACGCAAGCGAAAAGTATTACATATATTAAGATGTAATATTTTAAGTTTATATTTTATTTTAGTTATATTTTATATCTGTACTCTATCAATGGTCCAGATTTGTTTCTCTTTTCTACAAAGTCTACGTTAATAGCAATTTTTAAATTGTAAACAGGGATTAGGAACGTAGCGGCCAAGACCTCAGTGAAAGGTACCATCACCCATCCGTCTGGTGAAACTGTGGGAAATCTTGGATAATCTCACACAGGATGACCGTAGTGAGTGGGACTAGAAGTCTGGTTGCATCTACAGTGCTTATTCGAAGTCAATGATAGTCACCACTCGACCATATGGGTTGGATTAATTTGATCTGTGTTTGTGATATACTGAATGTTATTAGTTACGAAGAGGTGATTGTATAAACTTAAAGGAGTATAAATTCGTTCCGATTTGAATACAAGATTTGAAGAGTACTTGACAAACTGTCATTATTCAGCAAACTACAAATCATTCTCTACGGTAGTCCTCAGCCAGCGGTCAGTCATACCCACAATTCCGCGTCGGTATCACTCTACCGCTTAGAAAGCTGAAAGGTCTCGCACACCTTTTTACCTTGTAAAGCCTGTCTGTTTAAATGCACCATAGATTAGCAAAGTTGATAATCCGAAAACGCAAAGTCCGCGGTGTATTAGACGGATTACAGTAACTCGATTCATCGCTTCAGTTGCAGTTTTGGTGTGGAAATATGAATACATATCCGAGGAGAGCTCACCATTTGACAACCAGTCAAACATTTTCCTTCAGAAGGCTACGGAGACGCCGTAATTGATCTGTGTACAGTTAACTGTCAGCAATCTGCACATCACGCTCCATTTCTCAATATATTCGACCATCTAGATTTCAACAAATGCAGAGAATAACATTATCTTCCAACCGTTATCTCCGGACAACTGCCTAATCGCCATGCCTCCTGGAAAGGTTGAAGCCACTGGATACTGACGTTGGAATATTTTCGTTCCTAGTGACAAAATCACCGTTAAAAAACCACGCGTCACACGTATTATCCAACAATTGTCGACACGAAGCTAAGATGCGATGATCATATAGCTAGATAGATAAATGGAAGATAAGTATTCTACATTCGATTCCTCCATTGACACACAAAATCAAGTCATTATACCGGTACGCCATTTAACATATAAACGTGTCGGTTGGTAGGTGACCCACAAGAACCACTGTAGAAGACTAAAACGGAGTATATGATCTGACAAGACCCATTTCTTAGTCTTTAGTCTAACGTTAATGATGCAACCGTAGAGTGCCCGACGAACGCATGAAACCGATACCATCTATCTCCTTCCCACCACCTCACTGATAATCCAACTCTGTTTTCACCTAGTTTCCAGGATGATGACTGTGGAGTACATTGGGCTAAATATCTATAGCCCATATTTTAGCAAAATCTACAGTTATAAAACGTAATTGAAAATCTGTAAGTCTATTTGAAACACTAGTCAAGCAGAGACAAACAACCGATGATCCTCGAAGTACTTCGTGTCGTGAACACTTTACAACGAAGTGGCTTCAAATCAATTGTAACACACTTGAATAACGTTCTGCTAGATCATATTTCTGTGATCATTCGCTCCAAGGAAAGACAGATTAACTATTACGTATGGTTTTGCATAGGGACCTAACACATATTTGCTGTATTTCTTGCCAATTTTCAATCCTCTACGGGACGAAGACAGATCTAGAACAAGTGCTCTAATCATTCATGTAGCTGATTGATAAACGATTGTTTTTACCTATCCATCTTTTGTGGTTAATCGTTTTCTAGGCCGTTTCTTGTTTCTGTGAATACAAAAACACTCGACATTCATCTTTCAACTATTAAGTCACCGGCTCATATCAACTTTATCTTGTTCGCAGTCTAGATCACATGTTTTGAGACTGAATCCATGCCTGTGTCTTCCTGTCCGTACTAGTTATTCATAACATGCTTCTCTCCATTCCTGCTTATATATTTGACTACGTATAGTGTACATGCACACAAATATTGATTTTGAAAGTAACTTTCACTAAGATATTTATGAGGGCCTTCAAAGTGTTGGCGTTGATGAGAATTTAGAAATATTTTAGATACAGAAAAGAATAATCAGAAGTAACTGCGAGATTAAACAAAAGAGAAGATAATGGAGATAACGTAAGGAAAGAAACCGGTTAGGGCATGGCACAAGTGGAAATGATATACTGTAAGCTATAATTGAAGGTCCGTCTTAAGAAGAGAAGACCTTTATATGTAGTTATGAAGGGGAAATTAAATATACACGAACAGTACATGCGAAGCAAACCACTTGAATAAGCGGCAAAGACTAAACATTGTTTCGAGCAGCTACCATCTACGGCAGAAGACTAATCACGTATTACGTAAACTGTATTTTGTATCGTGAAATTACAGTGAATCACTGTTAATTCGTTTCCCTCGAAATCATTCTAAAATCATAATGATCGTTACAAATACGTTCATAGACACACACACACAAGCGGGGGCGCATGTGAGAGAAACAATGAATAAAATGTAACTATAAACGCAAAGGACACAAGTTTCCCATTATTTCACCCCAAAACTCTAAATATTATCACTTGTGATATTACTAACCTAACGGCCGTAGGTTAGTTGGTATAGAGTTGGTTTTAAATTCGGTATTTCCTTGATTCGGGTATACTGACTTCTAATTTTTTTTTTCAGATATTTTTGTTTCAGTAAACTATCATAGTGGGATGTTACCTTCCAACAATGGTCTGGAAAATTTCTTTTCCACGTCTTCTTCTCTACGCTATCCTGGTTTGAGTTGAAGATGTCAAAAAGCCAGTAGCACGGGGATGCAATGCACGGATTACAAATTTCTCCCAGAATGCTTTGCAAGGCCAATAACAAACCGCGAGGAAACAAACATATTTGGTAAAATGGTAGTTAACGGCCTGTGTGTGCACCATTAATTAGTTAATTTTATAACTTTGCCGCATACATCACACACAGACCTATCTGCCTGCTAAACGTCGTAAGTAAAATATTCGAAAAAGTAATCGCAGGTAAGTTAAATAATAAAAGAACAAATATTAATGAATGCAACCTACAATTTGGTTTTAGGAAAAATAAATCTACTGAAGACGCCATCAACGAGCTCTGTAACAAAATTCAGCAACTTAATAATGATGAGTGTAAATATACTGTATTATAGGAATATTCTTTGACATAGCGGGGGCGTTCGACAACATGTGGTGGCCAGCTCTAATGAGAGAGATAAAAAAACTAAAAATTCACACAAAAATTTGGAAAGTGATTAAAGTCTATTTTTCTAATAGAAGAATAGAAGTGAGTAAGGCCGATGGAGTTGTGGGCAAAAGACCGACAAGAGGATGTCCTCAGGGGTCGCTTCTGGGGCCGATCTTCTGGGATCTAACCTTCCAGCCATGTCTGGAGATGCTTAATGAACTACAAGAGGTAGAACGAGTGGTAGGGTTTGCGGACGACCTGGCGGTGGTAATAAATGGAAACAGCAGATTGGAGATAGAAAGGAAATCTAACGCCGTCACAAGAGAAATGGCGTCATGGTGCAGTAATAATAAATTAACAGTCTCAGCAGAGAAAACAAAATTTATACTATTTAAAGGAAAACTTAATCTTAACAGAGGACCTATAATCAAAATCAATAATAAAACAATTAAGAGAGTACAAACTTTTAAATATTTAGGAATAACGCTTGACGAAAAGTTAAACTTCAGAAAACACACCGAATTGATATCAAGCAAAGCAATTAAAATCGCACATAAACTAGTAAACATTGCGACAAAAGAACTAAGGATACCGATAAAAATTGTTAAGCTGTACCATGACGTCATCATAAGATCTTTAGTCGGATACGCCGCCAGTGTCTGGAGCCACCGGATGGACGATATCGACAAAGTCAAACAATAAACCGTGCTCAAAGGCAACTTCTGATAAGACTCACAGGAGCATACAGAACAACGCCGGTGGAGGCACTCCAGGTGGCTGCAGCAACCCTGCCATTGCACCTACAAGTCAAGAAGCTAGTCAAAAAGAAAAATAACGAAAAAGTCACTAGCATACTACATGCTCCTGTGGACAACAAGCAGGATGTGCAGGGAATACTAACCAATGCATGGCAGCATCTATGGCAAGAATGCCCGAAAGCTAGGAGATTATATAGTATAATACCGGACGTGGTTGGCAGGATGGAGCTCGACGTGGAGATTACGGGAGGTCTGTTACACTTCCTCACGGGACATGGCCCATTCAGGCAGAAACTGAAAGATATGAATATAGTGGAGGATAACCTGTGTCGCGCCTGTGGGTCGGTCGCTACCCCGGAACACGTAATGCTAAAATGCGAAGAAACAGAAAACCTGGTTGGCGAACAAAGAACTCTCCTGGAGGATATGGAAATCGCTGAAGTTCTGAGAACACCAGAACTGGCAATTGTTCTCCAGGAGATAACCCAAAAAGTAACAGAGCATCACAGAAGGAAATTTATATCCGGAGGCGACCGAGGCCGGGCGTGGCGAAGACCAGAGGCTGACCAATAGAAAACAGGTTAGGGAACTGATACCGCATGGAGGGAAACGTGACGCTGACTTCGCGGGCGAGGCGCGTTTGCGCTGCCGGTTCGACGAGCGTGAACTTCGCTATCAGCAGGCGGGATGGAACAATCCGGGAACTAGAGCAATCCGAAACTGAAATACATAACCTAAGCAAACTAAAGTAAACCAATAACAAAACTAAAAAAAAAATAATAATAATAACTAAATCAACAATAGTGCACAAAATCAAGATCAGTGAAAGTGTGTAATAGTGAGCGAGTATAGTATGACCGCTGGAAACCATTGGTGTCCTGGTGGGTGCCTTGCTGCAGGAATCCGGCAGCAAGAGACGCTCAAGTAGTAGTGTGCGTGTGTGTGACTGGTGACGGGAGGCCAAATATAATAGAAGATTAAAACAAGAAACCGAAAAAAAAACAGAAACTAAATGTGAGTGACCTGGAATCCGGGACACAAATATTCAAGCATTTTTAAATATATTAGCCTGTAAGTGTTGTGTGTGTGATGTGATTGTGACTTGAGGAACGAGACAAACTTCATGAGTAAAGGAGGCAGGGAACCAGAAATGGAAAAACAGAACGGACCAGCAAAGACTTCGTGAGAAAATTCCAGTAACACTTACGTTGCAGTCCAGCTTCATTTCCCTCCCCCTTTTCTTATCGTTTCAGAAAAAGAAGAAGAAGCCATCTTGAGTCGACGTCTATGTTGTGCTGTCCTTGTGTGTATGTGTGTTGTTCTATATGTTAAATGTTTTCTGTATAAAATTGCAAATAAAAGATAATGGTAGGGCATCCCCCCCAAGAAAAATTCCAAAATTAGGAATAAAGACCAGGAGAACATTCTGGACGCCTGGTCCAAAGTCCGTCCCGCACCACCCGAGGTCAAAACTGAGGGAACAAAGGAGCTTCTCGGACTGTCGGAACACCGGCAATCCTAGAATCTCTAGGGACTGCCTGTCCCAAAATGGGGAGAGCGAATAACTGCTCGTGCTGCACGCCCTTGGAAGTGCACAACCCATTTTGTGCAAAGAATGCATAGAGACAGGGGTGGAAGGTGGGTCCCCAAAATGAAAAAACGAAACATCACACACTGTTTACAAAACCTGTATATTGTGCTCATCAAATTTATTCAGATAACAATTATATGTAATAGCTTGACAGAATGCTTCCTCTGGCTACAAATAGCCTGAAATACGGATTTCGTTTCATTTTTTTTTACACCGAGATGATGGCGCTCTATTCGCGTATAAATAACTCGAAACCATTTTTCATCCAAAGTCCAGTTTCAGGGTTACTTTGAATTTCAGCTTCATGAAAGTTAACCATATGCTATGCATGTACTGCCATTATACCACAGCTCCTCTCAAAACGATGTAAACACATTTTGACCAAGACGAGGAAAGCTCTACGCCAAATACGTAAAGCAGAAAGAGCGAAAAAAAGATAATAGAAATGGCAAACAAGTCTGTTTACTTCCTTTTCGCCTTTATCGTCCATTACATTCCGTTCCTCTCTTCCTTTATCCTCTACCTTTCTCTCATTCATTTTGTTCTTCTTGGTGCAGTTGTTGTTTGTGCGTACCACCTTCACTGTGAAATACGCTGCTTCATCGTGGACTATTTTCTCCTTCCTTTTCTTCTCACACCGAAAGGAACTTCTCCGCTACTCAAGAATACTACCCCAACACATGCCCGTTCGTTACTCGTGGAAAAATAAGGTAATGCAAACCCGTGTCACGACATTGCCATTTTCGAAGTGACATGGATTGTCTTCCGGGGACAAGCGCAATATTCCCTCTCTTTTCTTTGTCGTACATCTTGCTTCTTCTCCAAGTTCGCGGAAGTGACACTTTGAGACAGCGTATAAAATGGATGTTCTTCCGTTCTATTTTCTCCTTCCCTTTATACCTTCTGTTCTATCTCCTTTTGGTCTTTCTCTTAACTTCCTTTCATTTTATGTGTCTTCCTTCATGTTGTCTTTTTCCTCTTTACCATACACGTAACTATGTTTCCTGTGAAATTTGTGCTGACATGTCTGTTCTTACACATCAAAGAAGCAGGAAATACATGGCAAAAGCAGCTTTCATGACTGGGACGTGGTACGGGAACTAAATTTCGCTAGCATTTCAGTTTGTCATGGCTTTTGTGATTAGCTTGTCAAGATCTCGGGTTCTCTCTCTCTCTGTCTCCCATCTGTTTCAAAACATCAAATCTTCTTTTCTGGTTATACGGTAGGAAGGATTAATGTATGCATTTTTGTTTTACGCAGAAAGTAAGGTAAGTTTTCCCCTTCTTTGTTGTAATATAATTGTGCTACTTACGAACACTATAGCTGACTTGAATGTATCCTGAGATCCTGAAACAAATCTTCAGAAACTATAATACTAAATAAATTAAGACATGTTCTATCTTAATTTGAAACTTCAGATATTATAGACATTGACAACTCGGGAACAAATTCAGAATACACGGAACATACTCTATCACTATTGGAAATAAAACGTTTCCGGGATTTTTGTTCTGTTTTTTTACTTGATAGAAACTCGATGGTTTTTTCGTTAAATGCATAGTCTTGATTTGATACATTACATTGTTTAGTAACGAATCATAATCCTTCCGCTGTTCTGTGTTATGATTAGTTGATTGTTGATGTTAATTCCATAATTTCCTTTGATCTATGTTTTAATATTGTTTAATTCATGTACCCATCGTGTTGGCTCTAGTCATAATCAGTCAATGACTACAAAGAACGAACGAACTGATGGGGTTGCCGACAACAATTTGATCAATTTGATTGGTTTATATGTATAATGGTTATTTAGCCCGGTTCTCATGGTCCAATCTTCTTCATTTTGGTGAATAAAATTTCTTAGAAATCCTAGTAATTTTCCAAGTCTGTTTTTTTTCTTTTTTGACGTCTTAATAAAAATATAGTCAACATATTTACTTACATATCATAGCATATGTCTAAGTTGTAATACTGTGATTGTATGTTTTGTTTTTAATGAAGGAAATACTTCGTTACTATGTACATTTATCCTTTCCAAAGAACTACGTCATTATAGTGCACTATGTGTTGTCTTGATAAATAAAGAAAAGCTAATTACTTATTAAGATATTTATTTAATAGTACTACCACAATAATATACTGAAACATAAATAAATACTAACGCAGTAATACAGAGAGGCCGTAGTTAAGTGGATAGAGCGATGGCATAGCAATCGGAAGGTTTTGGGAATGATCCCAGCTGTCCTTCATCCTGACTGAGGTTTTCCTAACTTACACCAGGTAAATTTTGGGATGGTGCCTACTAACTAGAACCTGGCAGACTACCTTCCAGCACTCTGTCTTCTGAGCCTGAGATTTTTATAGGCCCTAAATAAATTCAAAAGTAAAGCAATAATCTCTTTAGTACTATGTTTCATTTGCTCTCAGCCCCTGACTTTTTCTTATAACTTTCAAACTAATGGGTGTAAATCAATCAAATTTGACAGTGTGATATCTTGATGTATTAGTCGTATGATTATCTTATAATCTTATAACAAGCGTTGAAAGTATAAGGTATTTGCATCAAGTATAACAAGTATGTCGTAAGGAATTTAGATGATGATCATAATTGATTGCTATAAAACAATACGTAACAAAACAATAATTAACATGTAAGGAAAAAGAAGGTCTATTGTCACTGTTTCATCCATTACTTGCGGGGCTTAGAAACAAAAGCAACAATCTTCACTCCAGAAAATTTTACAGGAGAGCCAAAATAAAATTTATAGTGGTAAATATAATTGTATATGTGTAAACTGAGTTAAAGGAAAAACTGCAGCACATTCTTCCACCTGAGAAAGTAGATCAGAATTGAAGAGAATTCATAAGAACGTATTCGTTAATATATCTAGGTATATGTTGAAGAAAAAAACTAGAAATGAACAAAATTGTATAAGTTTGATGTTGAAGTTGGCTTGTTTCAGTAATGCTAAGCCTAAATCAGTATAACTGGATGCAAATAGTATACAACAGATTTAATTGTAATTCTCCACATTTTTAATTTTCTCTTTTTGTGGTTACCTACACACTAAGTTCGCAAGAGCGGAATTCCGCTCGAATTGAGCGAAATATTAGCGCGGAAAGAGAGACCACTGTTTTAGAGTGGATTTCTTAAGAGAAAAGATGAGAAATTCGCTCCAAAAGGATGGGATCTATTGTAGTGTCTTTTTGATGGAAAAGTAATCTTTTATTAGGCCAATTACGATCTATTGAGGTGGAATTCTCATCTTTTGAACATAAAAACGACACAGTTAAATGTTGAAAATATGAAAAGAAACGAAACGGAGTAACTATTTATAAGTGGTAAGAAAGGAAAGTAATATTCTTATGTATGTAAAAGAGAAAAAATGACCGTGGTAGTAATTGAACTTGCTATCTCCCGGCCAGGGATCCAATGTTTATCTCCTAGGCCAGCCGGACAAGTAGGAGAGATCGCCTTTAAAAGTGTCTCTTT
Source organism: Lepisma saccharinum (assembly GCA_022664845.1). Lineage (NCBI taxonomy): Eukaryota > Metazoa > Arthropoda > Insecta > Zygentoma > Lepismatidae > Lepisma > Lepisma saccharinum. The sequence continues at coordinate 42,155 of JAGDQP010004600.1, read as the reverse complement.
CGTCGTGTCGGGTACTTGAGAATAGCGTTCAAAGATTTCTTATGTATATCCAGTCCTGACGTTTTCTGGTACATTGCTTGTAATGGGTCCTTCTCGTTCCTGATACGGTCCTACCAATATTAATGTTGTCGCTGCGTGGTTCAATTTGTAAAGAAGGCCTCTAACATATTTGTAACATCTCAGGGCGTTGATGGATTCGAACTCGAATCCTTTTTTAGATAAACAGTGCTTATGATAGTCAGTCTTAGTGCCCCAAGTCTACCTATAGTGGGGCTACACCGACCCAGACTATAGAGCAAATCAATGTTCAATACTTCAGAGCTTTTCAGTTGCCAGAAGATTGGATATTGATTCTCCAAAGCTTCTACTGAATTACAGATTAAAACATTGTTTATTAAAGAGAATTGTCTTTACACAAGGTATCTCTACCTACAAGAAACCCAACATGGCTTCTTACATACATGCACAATACATTTAACACTGACAATATTATTTCTATAAGTAATTATGCATTTGTATCAACAAGTAACCATATAACATGATAAAAGTTAATTAGCTATACTTTTGTGCTCATAATGAACTCTATAAGTTTAAGTAATCGTTTATCAATCCATTAGTACACACCTGAAACTCCAGCTCTCAAAGTAGTGACATCTAACGGTGAAATCCTGAATTACCAAAAATTCAATATACATTATAAATCGTAACGCGAAATAACTTTTAGTTCTTAAAACAATAAATAACTTTGAAATTCATTAAATTTAACTTAAATATCATTCTTAAATCCATAAACGATTGATTCAAATGTGAATGAACATAATTGGTATCAATACTATATACCAATTGGTAGTGCCATAACATGCTGTCATCGAGAAAAGTTATCAAACCTTGTGTTGTCATTTTTAGCTTATTGTGATTAACTTGACAATAGGACTCGCCTCTCGATATCCGTCGTGGTAACAAATAATGGAAAAACTTGGCTAGTACCCATGATGCATTGTGAACCACTCTAATAAACTTATAAATCACCCTTTCCCAAGTTGGAGAAATAAATTACAAGGTAGGCTAGCTAATTAACGCCACGTGAAGAGCATATCTGATGTAGCTAGTAAACGACGGTAGTTAGAATTCCAAAACTGTTTATTAGGAAACGTGCTTAGGTCCCCTACATACAATCGGAGTTATATATTGGTGTTCACTGAGGGTGGGAAAAAATATGAGAAAAAAAGTTACATTGTGGCGTTTTTAGAAATCTAAGTTTCTAATAACGCCACATACTTTGCATTAGCCATGTAAACTAAAGCCACGAAGACAAGAACAATCCCAGTACCACAAAAACGTGTTTTGAACGTTGATTTTTGGTTGATTTCGTACAATAACTTTTATCTGTTGAAAAACGTGCGTTTAATTTTAAACCACATTTCAACAATACTTGATATTGTTGAAAAGATGTTAGTTCAACATGGATTCAACTGTTACTTTCGACAATGGTATAGATTTCGTTTCATGTAATTCTTTCTAATTTAATGGAATAAAATTTGTAATATAAATGCTAACTGAATGCCATTAACTATTATTTTGTGTCTTCTTTTGCATGTTGAAAACGCGTTGAATTCCAATCTATATTTCAACGAAAATTTTATTTCGTTGATAGGACGTTAATATGACGTGCATTCAACTAATGTATTGAACTGTGCCCTAGATTACCTTTCCAAGTTAATTGTTTGAAAATTGTGCTTAAAGGTGAATAGAATAAAATTAACGATGTTTCTCATGTTCTCATTTGCATGTTGAAAGGAGATTGAATTTTAAATTATATTTCAACGAGTTTCCACGAACATTTTCCAAAATCAGTACTGCTACCTGCCTTGAAGTGTGTAGAGGGATCTACAAAGGTTAGGGGAAGATAATCCCCCAAAAAATATCATGGTGCGGGGAAGGCAGCATCACCATTACCACTCTAAGGCTGAAGACGAATGACATCGGCAAGGCTCAGAGATAGACAGAGAACGACATTTTGAGTGAATGTCTTTAGTGCGAGTTCGTAGAGTTGACAACTCTACACCGCTAAATCACGTCAAGAAATAGCAACAGATGGTTCGTGGATTCTCCTGGAGTAAAATATTCTGGAGGTAAACTAGTCCCTCATTCGGATCTCCGGGCGGGGACACCTTCAGGGGGCCCCAAGAACACGATTAAGAAAGATCTTAGAATAACAACGTGGAACGTACTATCGTTATACAAAAAGAGAGCTTTTCCGGTGGTGGTACGCGAGACCAAGAATTACGAGCTGGACATCTTAACATTATAAGAAGTCTGGTGGGAGGGTCAAGATAACATCCGACCGAGCAAGTACACTCTCTACTACAGGAAAACACTGTCTCACGATTTCGGAGCAGGATTCCTCATTAAGAACAGTATTCTTCAGGCGATTCAGAATATAGAGTTCGTAAACGAAAGACTATCGTACGTTACGATACGTACCCGATGGTGCAACACGGTTTTAATAAATCTCTATACTCCGACCGAGCAGGCTAATGAAAACGACAAAGATACATTTTGCGGGACGCTAGAAAGGTTGTTTGACCGATTATCGAAATATAATACAAAAATTGTGTTGGGTGAGTTCAACGCTAAGGCAGGGACGGAGGGAAATATACTACTATAGGCCAATACAGCCTTCACGAAAAAGACCAACAATAATGGAGAAAAACAGATAACTTTGGCGATCTCGAAAAACCTACAAGTAAAGAGCATATACTTCCAGCACAAAGGTGACATCGACCATCAGTTAGTGATCACAAAGGTAAGGGTGCGTCGCAAACAGAGAAAGCAAAGGATCCAAGCAACTGAAATTCGAAATTAAACGATAATCCAAGCGTAAAAGCAGACTACCTACTCGATATCTCAAATAGGTTCAAAATCTTAGCCAACGAGAGTAGTAATCAAGATGAAATGAATAGTGAATTGATGTAAGTAAGATATGGGAGACAATTCGTGATACAGTGAAGGGCGCAGCGAAGGAACGTGTATGTGAGAAGAAACAACTAAAGAACAAATCTTGGTTTGAAGAAGAATGCCTTAGGCTTAAGGAGGAACGAAACAAGCAAGGCAGTGACGATTAAGTAATAAATTCGAAGAAAATTCCAAACACTACAGAAACGCGAAACGAAACGCCAAAATGCCGGTTCAAAAACAAAAAGCGTGAATACATGGCACAGGAGATTAAGGAGATAGAGGAAAACGGGAAGACAAATAACATACGAGTTCTATACAAAGGGAAAAAACTCGTTAAGGCTGAATCCAAGCAAGTTTTCCCGCCTTTTTCGTTTTATGTCTATTATTCAAATTTGAGTGTAGATAAACAGAAAATAGCTTCCATAAATTATAGTTTGTTGCGTACTTCAATAATGGATACCATTAGGCTTAGAGAAAAGTTAACAGAAACTTCAAAACTAAGTCAATACACTCTTGGGACAGTCCCATATCCTAAAAGTGTATTGACTTAGTTTTGAGGTTTCTATTAACTTTTCTCTAAGCCTAATGGTATCCATTTCGGAACTCGGCGACTGGCGATAAACGCTGTTATGACTAATAGTTACACTAGGTTGCATTGAAATCAAATACTGACAATTCAAATTAATTACAAACATTCTTTGAGTCTCAGTCAATCGCGGAAATTATCAGCTACTAATCAGAGTGACAAGTTTACTTACTTGGAACATGATGTCGTCTTCGATGTGTCTGTATGAAAATTGAGATCGAAGTAGGGGGCTGAGTGTTTGACAACACTCCTATTTAATGGTTACTGCCCCGTGATGAGGCAGATTGCAGTATAACCTCGGCCATTTACTTGAAATCGTCACAAAATTCGATTAACTTGTCATGTATACGTCACGATGAGTTGTAACTTTTACTTTCCTTGGTTTACCAAGTCAAGCATTTTCTTGGCTATATAAAAGACCCGGAAATTTGTCTAAGATACACATTCTCTGTCGTTGTTATCGAATTTTCGAGTTTTATATTTTTTTTAAATAGTATGACACAAATCATGGTATCTTCCTTTGCTTTCTTATAATTTTGTGATCTACGCTTTCTATCCATATTACGATTTTATATGGGAAATATACAAAATACAATCAATTATTTCAGACAAAGTCGAGTTCTGGAATAATATATTAGTTTTTTCCTCCAAGGCAGATATCGAGTATTTTTTCCACCTTCGCAGCAGTTTACTTGCTACTTTTCCGAAGATTCCTGTCGTATAATTAAGTTTTCGTCCAAAATACGTATTAACGATCAGGTCTTGGAGTTATGATTACAGAGACCCATTGTGGTTGCTCATCCATTTTGGCAGTTATTACTATAAAGGCTTCTGTGAAAGTCGTTCTGATAACTGTTATCTTTTGAAGTGTCATGAATCATGAAATTTTGTAATTAAGATTATAGTGGCTTCCGCTAAATTAGTTCTAATAATAAGTTCCGCATTGAAGTGTGACAACTCATCTTTTTTGACCGTTATGATTATGAAGGCTTCTGCTAAACTAGTTCCGATACTTGGTAATCTGATACCCGTACAGTATCCTTCGGCCTGAGCTAAAGATACCTAAAGGTAATAAAAATTCGTTTGGTACGCCATCCATTTTTATTGGCATCTTGTAACATCGTACTCTTACCGAACATAACGTGTCATACAGTGACATCTACAGAACGGAAACAAAAGTAAGGAACAAAACATAACCGCAAGATTTATTTTTATTGAAGCCTTTACATTCATGAAGTTAATCATGGTAAATGACCCTCGATTAAATATATGGAACGAGGAAGTCCCAAGGATTTTGCTCTTCATAATGACGCGCTTCATAAAATTAATTTGATATCTTTAAAACGGTACCTAAATAAAATACTAACCGCTACGTTTCCCATCCTTTACTCTAATCTATCCTGGTCAGAATTGAAGATAACAAAATTCAATAAATAAATTAAAAATTCAACTAACTGATCTATTTCGGTAACAATCTCGTGTTTGACCTCTATTTATTTTTAAAACGTATCATTCGTCAGATTCTGTATCTTTTCGACTCCAAAAGTTGTATAAACTAATGGCAAAGACTGTAAGTCAAAGATAGAATTGTTTCATTTACGAGGTCGGTTGCAGAAAGGCTTTCCGCGGAAATGTCTTTTTCTTAAATACACCAAACGTAACAAAATATCACTGCGGTCGATATCAAAGTAATCCCCTTCGGAGCAAATGCATTTATCCAAACGATACATGCACTTCTCAAAGACTTGGTGAAACCAATCTTTCATCATCCCTTTTTAAGAGCCGCCTGAGAAGCTTTGTCTACCTTTTCTGTTGACATTAACCTACATCCTCTAACTCCTTTTTAAGAGTTGGGTCAAGTAAAAAAAAAAGAAAGATTACGGGGGGCTAAATCGGGATTATACGAAGAGTGCGGAGTCGTATAAATGCTTCTTTATCCTAGAGGGAAGTTTCTAACACTTCAATAAAGCTGCTAATCTGCTTTTCCAAAAGAGACACTTAATAGAATAAGGTTGTAGAAGGATCATCGTGGTTCCAGTGCCCAATACGTGATCAATACGTGACTTTTAGAGACACTGGCATAATACTCTCAACACATACATGAATCAATATTAAGAATTTACATTTCCCTGAACAAACACACAATGTCAATGCTGTTCTCTGTTCAGCTGTGCTATCCATGGAGAGAGTTACAACAGTATTAGGGAATAACTCGTCAAACTTGTCATATGATATTTAGATTTATTTCAGTTCGATTATCGTCTTGCGTGTGGAAATTACACGATGGGGTGTCCTGATGTGCAGATCATAAATTGGCAACGGAAAGCATCAAATATCATATAGTAATCTAATTGAAATAATAGCATCTGTCTTGACAACCAGGCTGTAATTTATAATTTCGCCCTTCCAATAACTCATGTTTGACTTCACCAATAATATACGTGCAAATTATGTACAGTGAAACCTCTTTTAACGGACATCCATCTAAAGCGAACACTCCTTCATAACGAACGATACTTTGAGTTCGTAACGAAAATGCATTAATATTGCTGAGACAATAATCCTTTTAATATAGACATCCTCTATTATTGACACTGACACACAATTCATTATAAATTCATATCAAAGCGGAGACAAAGTTCAAATTCCTGAAATATGAAGTGAATTTGAATTTTATTTATGCTATTTTAACCCAGGTAGTTACAGCGTTGAGAACATAATATGTGAAGGAAGTTGGTTCGGGCCTAATTTTGAATGTACCTTCCTGGCATTAGCATGGTGTCTACAGAAACCTCAGTATGGTCCGCAGATGGGATCGATCCCAGAACCTTCCGAAGGATTGATGCAGAAATTTTAATTCAAGTGCAGACCGTTGGTGATGAAGAACATTGTGACATATAATTTACTTAAACTTATAGTCATATGTATTATATTGTATTTCTGTATAATTGAGTAATGGCTCCCTATTCCAAACCTCTCTAAGGCGGGCACCCCTTTTTAGAGGACACTTTCTTTAGTCCCGAGGATATCTATTATAGAGAGTTTTCACTGTATTACGCTTAAAATCATAATACAATTATGATTAGGAACTCAAATCATTCATTCGTTAATACAAAATAGCTTCAAATTATATCACATGAAAGCTGAACACTTTTATAATTTCAATTTGCTTTCAAATATTAATTATCCAAATTGTTTTTTAATGAATTAATTATCTAATGCTTTTTCGCTCAACTCAAGATAGGTGATCAGATCTCAGCAATTAACAGGATATGCACTATAAAGTATGTATGTACAATAGCATGCAAATATTTTTGCGATTCACAAAATTATCTGAATCTGAAAGAATATTGTAAAGTGAAGTGAATGATACAATATGAAGCGTGCAAAGCACACGGTGTTTACAAATAAATTACATAAGACAGAAGAACAATAACGAACAACCTCGGGATCCGAAGAACGACGATGACATTAAGAACAAGGACGCCACCTATAATCAACCCGAAGAATGGAAATTTAAAAGGGACGCAACCATTGGAGAGACCATTCTGTTGCGGAAATGATCACTCCTTCCTCCTAACTTAATCTATCTGCTGCAAGGGGGGGGGGGGTGAGGCTCCCAAACATCAACTGTACTAGCTGCATTCGGGATCAAAAATCCTTTCACAGACACTAAACTCCAACCAGTAGTCGGGGCTGTGAGTTTCCTTGTATACCGCCAGGCTAATCGCATACTTGCCTGGGAATCCTCTAACAAAAGTTGTGATCAAAAGGACACTGTTGTAAAAAGAGATACCTTTCGTATGGGACACTTTCTTTTATTAACTCTTATAGTAGAAGGGTTGATGGGTCAAAAACCATCTTCTGCTTACGTCATTTCTCTACCTAGCTCTACCAAGACAACCGAATAAGAAAGAGATAACACTATTCTCTGAATATTAAACTTGTCGGCGCAAGATCTCGGGTTTTCTCTGGTGGATGTAAATAACATCGCAACTGCAGAGAGAACGTTACGATATGAAGAATGGATTTATTTCAGTTTCGTTACATAAAAAAGTTTTCTATTTGAACAACTGAGGAAGAGGAAAAAAAAATAAGTATGGGAATTGTGAGAAACTTGTTGACGATTTTTTTTTGTTTCGTTAAACAGTTTTTTTTTACTTGCTATATCCACTTCTTCAGTGTAAGACAACATTTTTAATTTGAAATGTGTTCTTTAATATACTTTGAAGTTGATCCTCACCAAATTACCAGTGTGTTTGATCCACCTGATCCCCCCCCCCCCTTGACGACGACTATGTGTCCATAATACCAGTACTCACACTTGTTTCTAACACCAGTATGTACTTTATGTAATATCACCCTCTATGTGTGAAACAAATGTTTCGCCGCTTGTCTGTTGGATTACGAGCTACTTACATTTTATCGATCTTGTGCTGCAGTAACCAATAATAAGCGAACAAATTGAAAAGTCAAAAATTAAAACATTGTATATTATATCACGTTTTTATGGCATTATCTGTTCATGATATTTTAAAATTAAAATATGTTAATCTATGTGAAAGGGTTTATCTTCGTTTAAAATTATAGCTGAACTTTTAATGTTAGTGTATGTTATTGACTGAACGTGTACCAAGGGGATTTCTTTTTTAATATATACTGACCAGATCGTAAATATTGTGCTATCGTGTACGTACACGGCAATTTAGAATCTAATCGTTACAAGTCGAAAGATAATTAACTGGCGTTGATTTACACGATAACAATTTATCGTGACCAACAGTGTAACCATAAACCATCACATTAAAACCTCAGGGTAAATATCCAAAATGTTAACATTTGGAAAGACAAAATAAATTTTAATTTATGACAATTTATAAAAGTGTAAAAGATGGCAATCTTGTGTACTATTGAGTATTCGATCTCAATATTACTTTCATTGGCTAGACAATGTGATTCTGCGAGCTCACGTATTGACGCAAAAGTTAATTAATTAATAGATAAATAGACAGATAGATCTACAAACTGTCTCAATAAACTGTACGCCGCAGTTTAGTTGGTAGAGGGTTTTCTGAGCAATCGAAAGGTCTTCAGAATGATCCCAGTGGCAGTCCTTTCTGACAGACTTTTTCAGGATTTTTCCTTAGTAGCACCATTCAAATGCTGGGATGGTACTTACAAACTAGGCACAGGCTGACCATCTTCCAATACCCTCTCCTCTGCCCTATCCCGTTCGGAGCCTTAGATACCTATAAGTTATAAATAAAATTCAACTTCCTCTTAGAAGGAGAAGTAGGAAAGTGACCCCACCCAATCCCTCTCGTCTCGCATTAATTTAAAGGCCTCATTTAGTGTAAGAAGATAAAGTATAGTTATTGCGATAACAAAGAAAAAAATGAATAAAACAAAAAGGTTGAGAACAATATTAAGATATTAGAAGTGTAACCTTTCTAATCTAATTTCGAGCAATGAGAATTGCACTGATGAATAGAAAGCCAATATTTTTTACAGTTGGAAAATAAGGTTCGTCAAAATATCTTGGCTTTACTGATCTACACGGCACCTACTTTTGAAAAGCATTCAAATCTTACTTGTCTTGTAAAGGTTATATAACATAACTACGAGACATTTCTAATTTATTAATTGCAGTTAATGAGTTTTTCAGTGACTCTTTGCACCCGGAGTTCTTTTTATAGTTGACGCCATTGATGTTTTTGATACATATGATTCATTGGACCTCAAGGAAGACATAACATGAAGAACGGTGATTGTAAGTATAGCAGAACCCGAGATAGGAATCACCATCCTAGCTGTCCACACTCAAAGGGTGTCCGTGTAGGTACTTGTTTTGTGATCTCCGTTTGGAATGATTCACCATATCTTTCTCCGTCGTTCTGAGACTACCGCTTTAAATTATTACAATACTAAGCTCCATGAAATGCACCGTCGACTTGTTCTAAGACATTCAGTAGTAATCTGCAGACATGGTGTCTTTGTGGTGCACAACAATGCATGCCCACACCTCTCACAAAAGAATTTGCATACTTTGAGTGATTTGCTGTGTGAAAGCTTTCCTCAACAACAATATTTTTTTGACTACTTCCACTGAATATAACCTTTTCCAGCATCTTGATCATTAGGGCCGCGGTGGCTCAATGATTACAGAGCTCACCTCTGGCGGTTGGCTCACAAACCCTGCTCGTGCCATGAAGGCTTTGTGGTAGACAAACACCGTATTCATGGGTTTTCTCGGGGTACTCCCGTTTCCTCCCACTTTCTTTCTTTCACCAATCATGTTATCATCATCCATTCGGCCTGAGCCAAAGTTGCCTAAAGGCCTCAAAATTAAGATTAAAATATCTCCATCTTGATCCGTTTTATCCAAACAAAAATTCGCGAGTGACAGAGTTCCTGCATATGATTTATAAGTAACTTACTCGTATCACAGAACACTGCCTTCCATTTCTGTGGAACCTACTCGTTTGCAGAGCGATTACAAAGGTAGAGGGGACTTTGACTGACTAGGAATTGCTAATTTCATCATTTGTAAGCGGCACATAACTGCGGAACGCTTCAATTCCACCAACTAAATATATAGGGTATTTTTACTCTTTTTACAAGAGTTGTTAGTGTTGCCAACCAATGTCAAAAATTCAATATTTCAAGTTGTCTCTATACCGTTGGATGTATTTACGTCAAAACTTTGCATTTAGCTACTGGGACAGATTACAGAAATACGCCAGGCGCCGAAGTTGTCAGTGTTCCAACCAATTAAAAAAAAGTAAATATTTCAAATTACTTACATAAAGATTTACGTATCCGCACCAAATCTGACAAATATTATTCGGCACAGTACAAAAATTCCCTCTCCAATGAATGTGTGGTTAACAATGGATCCCATATTTTGTCTTCTGCTATAGAATACAAGCGAATTTGGATCCATCTTGTCCTGTAAGACAGATCCTTCCTTACCACTTACGCAGATAGCAAGTTAGTTTGCTATAAGTAAGCATTTGTTGTAAGAATTGCCAAGTATCGCAAGAATACAACAAGAATGCAGTACGTTTGAACTTTACACCTCTATGGAAAATCCTCTTGCACTGCAATTTTGTTACAAGTTTCTTGCAAGTTGTACAACTTCTATTTCTTTCTTAGTAATTGTCAGGTAATATCGCTGCAGTCTAGATCTGTTGCTGCATAATTACTACAAGTTACTAGAGTTGCATACGCAGTTTTGCAGCAATTTTACGAGAATTGCAGAGCAATTTTGTGGTAAGCTACATTTACTATCTGGGTAAATATACCTTCACTTAATGGAAGTCAATCAAAATCCATTTGAGGTTCATTTCGCTGCGAAAAACATTATCAACAAAGCTGACTTTGAGCTGGGTACCAGTCATCATTACTTACGAAACCAGATTGGGAAAAGGTTTTCACAGTTATACCTTGAACACTGCGTATTATTTGAAATAATCGATCTTCAAATCTAAATTTCATAAGTTAGTACAAAAACTGTTTAAGAGATAAACTAATTATACACAAAGATCTAATTTATCTGTATAGGGATATACAGTTTTGAAAAAAAAAAAACCGAAGAATATTACGATCATTCGAAATCTGCCCTAAAAATTGATTTCAAGTATCTTTAACCATGTATTTCGAAACTGCAGGTGTCAGATTTCCAAAGATCTTAATTCTCCATGAGAACAACACACACAAATTAGAAAAGGAGAAATATTTTACAATCATATCTAGTATTTTAATTTTGCAGTACATTTAATTAGTATATACTAATTATAAAACATACATGGACAACGTTATCTTTCCTAACTCCAGTCCTGCTTAAAGGCAACATTGGCTAGATGCAGAAGATTCATAGACTTCAAACTATATGTTGTACGTGCGCAAGGAAGGTAGGGTACACTTAGATTCATAGACAATAGTTATCAGAAAAACTTCTAAGTTCCTATTTTCAAATTCTGGTAAATTGAACTAATAAAAGGAAAGCTAATTCAAACCTATTATCTAATCTTAGGTCGTTATTACCATAGTAAGCAATTTGCTGTCCTCTCAAAGTGCACCTATAGACATTTTCTATGCCTCACAATGTTTTTTACTCTCTATATAAGGTTCCACTTTATACAAGTTAGTTTTGGATACGTTTCACCACACGTTTTTCTTTTAAATTTCTTAACAACTTTTCTCCCTATACAACTTCCAGATGAACCATTTGATAGTGTTAATAAGAAAACAGAAATTCAATAAAGATCAATATTTTGAAACTATACATAATAAAATACGATGAGTTGCAATGATTTGAAATCACGATCAAACATCAACATTAAACGATTCGCGTAGCCTTGTATTAGATTTGTTTTTCCTACGAGAAGCGCTTTATTTATTAATGAGCAAATTTAGGTTCATTATAGAAATTGTCCATTTTAATCATGTGTAAATTAACTATGGCCAGCTCACTAATGAGATACTATATTCTTTGTAACTTTAATATAATCTCCCCACGTGGGTTTGCACAATACTCTGTAAATAACTCTATATCATATATCAAAGCGTATTAAACCAGTCCAAGATTATTTTCCTTGTTATGAGACTAAATACTTTGAACCATTAATTGTAACAACAACCACCTTCTTTAATTTGTTTAAATTGTTCTTTTACTTTAGAAATATTTGATTACTTAAGAGTATTTCATGCCATATACTATAATAATACTTTATGTATTAATAATTACAGTTATCTCAAAAATACTGCTTTTATTTCGTCTATAATAAGAACGATCTGAAGCATTAGAAACTTTAACTTCATAATAGAATCATTATCTTCTCTAATCTAGAAAAATAGTACATACTGCCATCTATTGCCATCAAGCTTAACTACATACTCTACTACACTACTTTAGTACATGTTGAGAACACAGGTTACGATAAATATTGTACAAAATCGTTCGTTTCCAAGTGGTCGCTTGGTTTACTGGGTAGGGTGATGACAGAACCTAGACTAACCCAGGAAATGAACAGGCCACCCAGATTCAGAGATCACGTTGCAATTCGGAAAGTCTCCTGGTCATTAGTCTTCAAAGTTCGAAGAGAACTGGGAGGCTGCTAGGGATTATATGATCACCATTTCCCACGGGAAACGACATTGTCGTTGCTCTTACATCATCAGGACGCCACAACTGGTCAATTCTATCCAAGCTGCTATCGATGAGGATCCTGGGAAGTCCATGAGAGCACTCACCAGGGAGCTACTGGTTGATGATGCTACCATCCGACGTGTGGTTCATGAGAATCTTCGTTACAAATCCTACTTGATGCGGCGAGGATAGTTCTTGTCCGAGAGAACCAGGGAGAACCGCCTGACCAGAGCCAAGCATCTCCTGAATAGGCTGAAACATCCGGAGGAGCCAGGAATATTACGTTGCTTTTTCGACGAGGACCAGTAGGTGAAAAATGATCTATGGTTTTGTAAAAGCCAAGAAGTGGCTCCGTCCGCCATGTAAACCCTTAAACAGTACTTCCAAAAGTGACGGATTGTACCACTGTTGTTACGAAAACAGAAGTACAATACAATAATTATGCGTCTTGTCATGTTTTGGAAGTACTTAAACGGCCAATTTTGGAAGTACATTAACTTCTTTTTTGTTATCGACAGTACAAAAACAAATTTGAAGTACAGTTTATTACCTCGTTTCAAATCGTACTGCTGAACCTATACTTCTCGGTGAAGTCACGAGCGCACAACGACTTCGGTTTTACTTCGGCTATCTTCAGACTCTCCGAGAGAAGAGAGTCAGTTTAGAACTTTCTCAACACTGCAAATTCACAAGGATTCAGTTGATTGCGTCATCAGTTGATTGGAGATAAGACACGTGACCGGGTTCTTACGTAACACGTGCACTGTAAATATAATGTCAATACCACCGGTGGCAAGCTCATAGCGTGGTGCAGTTATAAGACATTGGCTTACTAAATAAAAAAAAACCAGGTTCGAATCTCGGCAAGGACAAAATACCAATTTTGTACTCCCAATTTCTGCGGTACAGTTTTTACAATGTATACCTAATTTCCAACTTCAGTGATGGTTTTGCGGGTTGTGAGCAGTGAAGGCTCCACATTTCTTTCTTCAAGGTACTAGAGTGAACGCCATTGCTTACACCCACGGTACGAATTACGGCCAGAGATGGGGATAATCCCCCCCCCCTCTGGAACGTAATTTATTCCTGGCTGCTAACTAGAGTTCACAATAAAATATGATCGCACAATGGAGGAAAGTAACCAAATTTCGCCTAGCAGCCTAATTTCACCCACACAAGTTTCTCAGTTAGTATGAGTTTGAAATTGAGGCGTATGCACGAACAAAAAAGTCTTACAGAGAAGAAAATCGTTTAAAGTCTATCTAGCATATCGTCAAGCGATAAGTAGCTTTCTCTCTTAATAAAAATTGTCCTGTATTTCATATTAAACGTTAACGTGGTATATATTGGACAGAAGGAAGAGTACTATATTTAAGGCTGTTTATTACGGACAAATTCCAGTACACATTATATATCAAAATTTATATCCCGAGGATGTCGAAAGTGTTGCCAATCTTTTAGCAAAGGGACTAAATAATTATTCATTTTAGAGAGAACTGGAACAGTTTATAATCTCTAAGATAATATAACAGTAAATCATACAGTGCTGAATCTCGGAAGAAGACAATTTTTACTTATGCATGGGGTAGCGTGAAGTGGAGAACGGAAATTTGTACTATCAAATTATGGTACTACCAATGCTAAAAAAAAATTGAAATAAAAGAGCTGTCAATATTTATACATAATTGAGTAAAGTATTCGGCATACACACACACAGTTTAATATTGGGACAGAAATGATTGCGAAGTTAAATCATGCAAAGGTCTTACATTCGGACATACATTCCGTGCTCAGTTAGACGGAAGTACGCTACCCGCGGATCTGTATCAAATGCTTGGCTGATTTCGAAAACTCTTGGACGAATGAACACATTAATTACATAAAACTTCAGAGATATCTCACATGTAATCAGAGCTTAGCTTGTAAATCATCATCCATAAACTCAAAGGTAGTCTGATTAATAGAACCTAACTTCTGGATTCACCCAAAATCTATTCTCAGAGGTTAAAACAAGGTTTAAAACAAGAATAAAAAAACAGCAGTAAAACTTATTAGCCTAACATCTTGGCTTAGACCTGCATGGGGTAGGTATCGACCATGTTCTTAAGGTACCATCTCGGTATTCACCTAATGAAGCTTAGGGGGAAACCCTCGAAAAATCTCACAAGATGGTCGGCCGCGGGACGCGAATTCGCGTATCTACCTATTGCCGATCGGGAGCTCGCAACGAAATAATAAATTTTAAGTAACAATATTTTGGACACATGTTAAAACAAAATAGAGATAAAAACTGTCAGGACATTTAAAAAAAATGTGAACTGAAAGAAGCCAGTCTGCTTTCTACCTCGTCCCAATTTACGCTTCAAGTTTTGAGTGATATTTATTCATTCAATTTTCATTAAGGAATTGTACAAGTATCGACGGTCTAATCGCGCTACAAATCTAAAGTATGACGTCCCTCGGCGAGCAATTTTCCGAAAAAAAAATTAATAAAAGAACGAAAAGGCTTGTATTATACGATACCGGCATTTGTAGGGCTCGACCCTGCGAAAACTCCTGTGTTGATCTGAAGTCAACGAACTTCACCACTAAATTACCTCAATCTTTGTTGTTTGCTCGTAGTGAAGTTTCAACAGTTGTCTGACTGCTTAAATTCTCGCGTACAGAGTGAGTTTGGGTTTCAATTTCTTTTTGTTTTGATGTTGAAGGTGTTAAAAGAATAAACATTTAAACATCCGCAGCAGGCTACTCATCTCTACGCCAAAGTAACTAAACGACATAAGGGTTAAATATATTAGTGACATACCTCCTTACCCCTTCTATACGAACCTCTAATTCTTCCCCTTCGACTTAGAAGTTAGAAATGACACAATTAACACGATAAAAAATGTATTTATTTCGCTGACCACGTGTTCCTTGTTAAGTAACATGATACATAATAAATAAAAACTAGGGTCTAAGTTGAAGCTACTATATTGGTGCGACTGAGAAAAAACTTTAGTCAGGCACAGAATGATCGGCAGCTGGTATCGAGCCCAGAAGGTCCCGAAAATGCAAAACCAAGGCTCGGTCAATAGTGCTACAGCAGCTCGGTAACATTTTCTGTGAATCTGAATGTACATTATGAGCATTAATCCAATGTACTATAATAATTTTCAGTGATTACGTGTTGTAAATAATAATAATTAAACATTTTGGCATGAATGAGGACTATAGTTGACACTAAAACATTTTTTTTTTAAAAAATGAGAACCAAAGAAATCTTTGTGAATAACATAGATTTTCATCTTTGAGTACATGGTTTCAGTCTGTTACGTTTGCTTTTATGGGAGGGATATGCGTTCCTCTTCACAGATTTCATGTAGATATCTAAATTATTCATAAATTAAATACGAAAAATAAACGGTTTATTAGTACTTTAAATTTTCTCACATTTTATAAACTGATATAAACGAATTTATAACAAAACAGATACATTTTCTATTAGCTTCCAAAATGAAATGGAACTATAATTATTACTACTACAAAGTTTTAATTAAAAACGCTACATTAAATTTTATATGTTGAGCGTCCAAAGTGATTCCTTTCTTCAAATTTCACTTATTGATTTGACTGTTCTATTTATATACAATGAACAAAACTATTCCAGAAGTGAGTAAGCAAAAGTTAAATAAATAAGTAAAGAATAAAACAAAAGATCTCCCTCGATACGAGATGGAAAGCTGCTGCGAGACGTAATGGGAGATTCGCTAGCACTGGTTGTCATATTTCAGATGTATCTGGTCTCTCTCTCCCTAAACTACTTCAGTGCATTGATGTTATTGCAGCATCATATTGTAGCGATTATGCAATCACATTTTTGCTTACGTAAGATCTTCATTTATTATAACTAATTATGTATACTTCGGCTTTTAAAGGTCCTTCTGCACTGGTTGTCATCTTTCAGATATATCTTGTCTCTCTCCCTAAACTGCTTCAGTGCGTTGATGTTACTCCAGCGATTCTACAAATAGATTTTTGTGCATATTATGCTCATCTCAGATCTCCATATAACTAATTATGAATACTTTAGTTTCTAAAGGTTCTTCTGCATCTCCGATTAATCCACCAGATACAAGATAGAAAGCAGTGACGTATAGACAATTCACGGCGACGCACTGTACTCGAAGAACATTCTGGTTGTGTTCGCTCTAAAATATTTACTTTTTCTTGTACGTTTAATAGTCGTGTCCAATTACGAAAGAGAGCTAGCCTCTTCGCCAGAACGCATTTAACAAGGCGATTTTTCCCTAGATCAAAGATTATTACCACAGCTGCCCAATGACACAGGTCTTGAATATGGCTTCTGTCTCTGGTGACTGGGTGGATCTTGATAGCTATCCTCCTGTCTTCTATCGTCCATTCAACCAGTGTTAATAAGGAGACATCGCCATACTTGAGAATTGTGCATCCGACAGAGATCTTCATATCTTGGACAGTTGGGATATAAACTCTTCTTCCTATCGTATCAATTCCATCTACACCAAAGGAATTCTCGGTGAGGCTGAAGTAAAATTGGAGATTTTTTGAAAACGCGAATGGAATAAGTTGATCCTCGAATTGGGTGGGACAGAATGTAGGTAGTATTGTCAGATCTCCCATAAGATCTAACAACGTTTCTCCTCTAATTGATAAAAGGATATTTACTGATGATAGACACCGATGAATCCTTGAGTGACGTACCAAGGCCATGTGAAATTTGTATTTTAATTTCCTTCTCATTTTTCTCTGAGAAACAGTTTGTTCTTGGTTCCTTCCGTCCTGAGTCGAAAATTCACACATTTCCTCCTGCTCTGTTTGGTTCTGTCTTGTTTTCCTTCTCCGACAAGGAACGATTCTTCTACATTTTTGAAAAATCCATCTGGCCCATGATGGAATCCAGTAACGCACAGACAGGTCACGGCGACGTAATCTAGTTGAAGTTAATCCTGGTTGTGTTCGCTCTAAAACATTTACTTTTTCTTGTACGTTTAATAGCCGGGTCCAATTACGAAAGAGAGCTAGCCTCTTCGCCAGAACGCATTTGACAAGGCGATTTTTCCCTAGATCAAAGATTATTACCACAGCTGCCCAATGACACAGGTCTTGAATATGGCTTCTGTCTCTGGTGACTGGGTGGATCTTGATAGCTATCCTCCTGTCTTCTATCGTCCATTCAACCAGTGTTAATAAGAAGACATTGCCATACTTGAGAATTGTGCATCCGACAGAGATCTTCATATCTTGGACAACTGGGATATAAAGTCTTGTTCCTTTCATATCAATTCCATCTAAACCAAAGGAGTTGTCGAAGAGGCTAAAATGTAATTGGAGCTTTTCAGACCATACGAACGGAATCAGTTGATCCTCGAATTGCGTAGGGCAGAAGGTAGGTAGTATTGTTAGATCTCCCATAAGATCTAACAATGTTTCTCCTCTAATTGTCAGGATCATATTGATTGATGCTCGACATCGAAAAATTCTTGAGTGGCATAGTAAGGCCATGCGTAGTCTGTGTTTTAGTTGCCTTTTCTTCCTTCTCTGGGCTAAAGCAACAGTTTGTTCTTTGTTTCTGAGATGCAGGTTCGGTGCTGTTTGATGGTAGATCTGCTGTTTAAGTGCTTCTGGTACTACTACAGGGTTAATCAATGTACTTCTCCTGTTTCTTGTACGATTAAGCAATGTTGTACATCTAGTGTTTAACCACCTTGCACTGCGTTGAAGCCATCGATGTAAACTTGATCTTTTGTGATGTTCACGTAACATGCACCGCTGGAGACTTGCCGAAGATTCACTTTCCTCATTTTGATTAACTGGGAGAGACACAGTGGAAGATGGCATCTTTTTGTCGTTTGGAGAGAGCTGCCATACTTCGTTATTTTTTATTTTCTTAATTTTGGATGGTAAAGATGCGCTTTTAAACATTTTTCACTTTCTTGACTTTTTTACCTACGTCCGTACTTTATCACTTTCTTTGCATCTGATTCTTGGCAACGGCATTTTTATTCTTTTTGAAATGAATGTCATTGTTGCAGCTAATTTTTACGTAATGATTATTGTGAATTAACATGTTATACTTTGTTGTGAGAAAGCACAATTATGACCAAGGATTAAGGTATTTGAGCTAGTTCGACGCATTTTCATTCTTGAACGTGTTTCACGATAATGCCAGAGATGAGGAGGGAAACTTCTTTTTCATTTTTTTCTGGTAACTTCCAGTCTTACCAAAATTTTAAAAAGAATAATATTCTGGTTATATAATTACACTGAATAAGTGGTCTAATTGACAGATGTTAACTAGGGGAATGGCATTGAATGCTAACTATGACACCCCATATCTGTTGTTTGTCCTATCTGTTGTTTGTCCTACCATAAGAGCTAACCAAGACACCTTAATGAGATCTTGCAAATTACGCATTATGTATAAATTTATTTGCCGAATTTCAAGCTTACATTTGAAGTTATTAGCACACCGACCATATATGGTGGGTACCGGAAGTGTTCACGGATGGGCCAAAGCCAGTAACTGTTACCTTGCAGTTAGTATAGGGATCTTCAAAGGCTAGGGGAAGAGAACCCCGAACACAAAATCATGGTGAAGGGAAACAGCTTCACCATAACCATCCTAAGACTGAATATGAATGATATCGGCAAGGCTCAGAGATGGACAGAGGACGACATCTCTGTTGTTTGTCTTTACTGTGAGGTCCTAGAGTTCTATACTGCTAAACCATGTCAAGAAACAGTAACAAATGGTTCTATGGGTTCTCCTGGGGTAAAATAGTCCCCCATTTAGATCTATACTGCAGAATTTACTTATTCTCTCGTAGTAATACTGAATAATAATCAACTGAATATACTTGTAGCACAATTTCTTGATTTCCGAACTGACGTAAATGAAAGTTACCTCTAGGTAGAAACCACTATCATCGTGAAAGAAATCATTATCCTCCAATGTACTCACACGAAACAAACACATTCGTTGAAAATACTTCGTCCTTTCTATTCAACATGATAGTTATAAGAACTCGAAATATATATTTCCGTATATTCCTACATGAAACAAATTCACTGTCAATTAAGTTGAATACTGCTTCGAAAATTCGATTCGAAAAAATCGCCAATATCCGTAGTAGAAGAACCTTCTCAAGACTGACGAATCGACTTCCATGCAGGGCCGGATTTATGTGTCTAGGCGCCCTAGGCCCTTGACTTCTAGCCCCTCTGTCCCCTCTTTTTTTCCCTCCCTTTATCCCTCCCGTCCTTTTCCCCTTTGCGCCTTCTCATTATGATAAATGTACTCTCCTCTGTCTGTAGCCACTTAATATTGATGATGAAGAGATAATAATTACTTAGCCCTGTTAACGTGTTTTTTTACAAAACTGAGTTCAATAATATTAATAATAATTAATAATTGCATTAAACATATAGCCCTAAAATGAGTAATTTTAGTTAAATTACTGTAGGCTACTTTTGGAAGATGTATTAATTACAATGCACAAGAAGGTAATACAAACTATATTTACTCCTACAAAACACTTCAAAGTAGCCAAAAATGTGTTAATGATACATAAATACAATTAGTAATTACTCTTCATAAAAATAATTTTATTTATCTTAAAGAAGCATCTTCCTCCTTGGTTTCCATCGAGGGAAGGTATCTATCTTAAACTATGTCATCGTACCCAACGTATTTCCCTCCATGCTGAGCAGCTAAAGTGCTGTTATTCTGTCATGACCAGTCCCAGCGGCAATCTTAAATAATTCCCTTCCACCCGTCAATACATCGCTCCTAAAAACATGCAACATACACAATTACAAAATCTCTAGGAATGGACAAACGTGACACTACAAATTCATTAGCTAGTGCGTAGCCTCTGTGAATTTTAAACATCATCTCCGTAAATAATGAATTTACCTCCTGAAGATAGGAAAGGTAGGGAGAAAAGCCCAGGTACGGAGAAAAATAAGGTTTCTTTCTACTGTCATAAAAGAGAGATTAGGATATTTTTGAAATTTTAAAGATGTTTTAACCATAGATGTTTAATAACGGTTTTCCAACCTTCTCTCTCCTTATACAATGCGTAATTTAGTTGTTCCATTTTATGTTTTATATAATATTTATATTTTTAACTTTGAATTAAAAATTCATATAAGAACAACGTTTCATCCGTTCAGTTCAGAACATTATTTTATCCTGAAATCCAAATATCAGCCTTTACAAACTAATATAATTAGACAAAAAATACTATAAATTAGACACCGTCTGAAACAATTGATTATCAGAGTGAAATTAATTATACTTGTATAGTTGAATGATACTTCGCTAGCTACTTCTGCACAAAATAGTGAAAAGAAAAAGTAAATTATTATCAGCATAATCTTTTTCCCTTCCTTTTCTATTGCATGTATACCATATCAGGAAGAGGCGTGGAAAAGCGTGTGTACTTTCATGTGTGTATGTGTTTGATAACGTACAGGTGAACGAGCTTGCATGTTGCTGGTACTCAGATGACAAGATCATACTGGGAGATATCTTCGCTCAAATTGCGTGAAAGAATTTTGTGTTTCTTGTCATGATTGTGCATACCTGCTGCTATAACAATCTGGCGATAATATTTATATCAATAACAAACTAAAAATACATGCTTCCAGGAGCATATAGATGTTCGTTTGAAGTGCGATTTTTGTGCAACTTTGATATAACAATATCACGTAACTCCAAGAAATTTTGATACAACAACTACAGTTACAAGCTTTAGTATTTTATGTTCTGGAGTTCATATTCGAAAGGCATATTCTAATTTTGATCTGACGTATAAATTTAGAAAGGTAATTTGTGTCTTCGGGTTTCTAAATATTTTAATTAAGATCACAAAATAACATAGATATTTCTGTTCTTGTTTATTGGAAGTTTTAAAAATCATTATGGATTTAACGGAACACCAAGATCTTCTTTCACTTTGTTAGTAGTCTTTTTTTCAGTCTAATAAATTTTATTATTTGCTTAATTTTATTTAGATTGATGGACCATATAGGCAGGCATGCATCTAGAAGTTAATTTCGGGAGGTATCCACAGTTCTCTGGGGGTATATATTAAATTACATATAGAATTATACTAATTCTGTATAAAACTCTCCAGATCCCCCGGACCCCCCCCCCCGTTACTATTTCCTTGTTGATATAGGGAACTATGGGCTAAGTCCTCACATTTTGGATAGCTGACATACCTAGGCGAGGATTTGTTCGCAATAGGGAATAAGAATAAGAAGTCAGAGCATTTGTTTAGGTTATATACCGGCATTCATTTAGTAAAACAGAGTAAAATCCAAAAAGAAAAAAACAAACTTTTGTCAATATGGTCGTCAGTATGATTGTCACAAAAAAGATTCGAACTTGCGTGCCTACTCAGTGTAGATCAAAAGCGCAAGAGTGTAACCCCCAAACCCACGAGGTTGAGATATAAAAGTAAGAACATGATAGTAAGACAGACAGATTAACTATTGATACATTTATCACATACAGAAACAGAATGTGGAAAACGTACATGAACGGGAAGTAGATATATTGTTACCTATTTCTAGATACGAAGACGTGAGTAGCCCATTTTAAAAAAAAAAACTTTTTTTTTTCGTTTCCATTATCTTCGGAGAAGACCATCACACATACCCTCCATCAAGCAGAAAAAAAAGCAGCAACGAGTGAGTGTATTGCCAAACGATCTTTACTTATGAGGAAGAAGAAGACCCTTGTTAGAGCAAAGATAGAAGACATATTGCCAGGTCAAACTGAGTCAAAATGTAACACATTTTTTATGTTCTTCTCTTTTGAAGAGAGAGAGGGAGGAAGAGAGAGAGAGAGAGCTCTTGGGTCGATGATACTGAAGGTGAAGTGGAGCCAAATGACATATGGAGTTGGGTTCGATGGAGACAAAAGCATATCGGGTTACAAGTGGAAATAGGGAAACATTCTTTTTCCATTTACTCCTGCTCTACTTTTATTTCATTCTTTTTCCCTTCATTTCTTTTTGAACGAAGAAAAGGAATGTACTCTCGCTGAAATTTTTCATTTCTTCACCTTTAAACAGGGATTCCAACTACCATATATTGTAGCCAGTATGCAACATTTTACCTCGATAATATAATATCATTACTGAACAAAAGAGTGAATATGACAACGTATGTCTCTCTTTATAAATCAGTACTATTAATATCAAGTTAACTGGAACTATGCTCATTTCTGTTCTAATGTGACAGGATTTACATAAAAGGCTTCGTTTCCTGAATCATATACAACCTAGCATGGCACTAGTGTAATTTTGGTGGCATAACACTAGCACTCGAGTGTTTCAATCATGAAGAACGGTAGTTCTTCGAGTGACGCTGGCTGGCAAAGGACACTGTTAGCGGCACTCAGATAGTATACAGTTAGTTTCGGATCTACCGAAGTATAAGTCCGATTTTGATGCTTGAACTTACATTTGAAAGCTCTTTCCAATACTAAGACATAGGAAAAAAATTGGGTCGGTAGGATCTCTTTGGACCCCCCCCCCCCCAGGGCGTTTTGAAACAAATATCAAAATTTCACATTTTTTTAGGATAGCACTGACCCCAGACTAAATAGGCGGCGGAAACTTACTGGATTTTATTCTACACTTCAATACGTTTCAAACGGTGTATCATACGTTAAAATCGGTGGTGCGGTTCAAACGTTACGACTTTTTTAACCGAACCACAAAATTTTCACAAATGATAGATAGGTATGTCCGTCATTTTTTTTTTTTTTGTTTTAGCCCTAAATGGGTGGTACCGGGGAGGGGGGGTTGCGGGACCCCATGATAATGTAGATTTTTGATAGGAGTTACGGTTTTCGAGATATGGAGCAAAATCGATCTTGTATCCTTCCGCCGTAGTGACACGTGCCACTTTTTAAATACGAGCCCGTAAGGAGAACACTCTCCGCCGCTGCTCCACTCATCTGGGTATGACGTAAAGTAGAAAAATGTAAAGATACATGACCGTACCTAATTTTATCTAACCTCCACGTTACCATGGTTGGTGAGTAATTTAAAATGTACTTTCTGTCAAGAATATAAATGCATGTTTTGCGCGGGATATATATCTATATATATATTTTCGGATCTAGCAAACTATAAGCACGATTTTGATGATTGAAGTAGTATTTGAAAACTCTTTGCCATACTAATACACTGAAAATGAATTGGATCGGTAGGACCTCCCTGGGACCCCCTAGGCGGTTTGAAAGAAAAATCAGAATTTCACATTTCTGGTGGAACCAGTTATTACTTATCATATAGGCGCCCGAAGCTTGCGGAATCGTAATTTATGCTTCAATACCTTTCAAACGGTGTTTTACACGACAAAATCGGTGAAGGGGTTCAAAAGTTATGACCTTTTTAGCCCAATAACAGAATTTTCACAAATGATAGAAAAGGACCTCTGTCGTTCTGGCCTTAGTCCAAAGTGGTTGGTACCGGGGGTTTTGGGAGTCGATTGTGGGCTTCAACAAGTTGTGGTAAATCGAAGCTTATTTTGTCGATAGGAGTTACCGTTTTCAAGATACGGCCCAAAATCGGCCTTTTGTATGAAGACTTTTTTTTAATAGGCAGCCTTACAAAATAAGTGATATCAGTATAAAAACCTCTTCGGGGTAAAGACAAGAGTAACACAAGAATTCTACTTACAAAAGAAGTGATATCCATTTTGCGAGTTTCTTTCTGTGTCACTATGGCGGAAGGATAGTAAATCTCCTAATTTTATTACTTCCGTCATAGTGACACAAAGAAAGTAACTCGGAAAATGGATATCACTTCTTTGATGAGTAGAATTCTTGCGTCACTCTTTTCTTTACCCCGAAGGGTTCTTTATACTGATTATTAAAATCACGAAGAACGGTAGTTCTTTGAGTGACGCTAAGAAACGAGTCTGTTAGCGGCACTCACATTATATGCAGTTAATTTCGGATCCAGCAAACTATACGCCCGATTTTGATGCTTGAACTTCCATTTCAAAGCTCTGTGCCATAATAAGACAGAAAAAAAAGGGTCGGTAGGGCCTCTCTGGGACCCCCCCCCCCCCCTAGGTTGGTTCGAAAAAAAAAGTAGAATTTCACATTTCTGGTGATAGCACTGACCCCAGACCATATAGGCGGTCGAAACTTCCTGAATCGTAATCTACGCTTCAATACCTCTCAAACGGTGTATCACACGTCAAAATCGGTGAAGGGGTTCAAAAGTTACGACTTTTTTTTAGCTCAATCACAGAATTTTCACAAATGATAGAAAAGGGCCTCTGTCATTCTGTCTCTGTCTTTTTCCTTTATCAAAAAATGGTTGGTACCAGGGGAGTCTGGGGGTCAATTGCGGGCCTCCTAGAGACAAATTAATGCTTATTTTTTGATTGGAGTTTACGTTTTCGAGATACCGATCCTACCATGGTCCAAAATCTACCTTTTGTTTGAAGACTATGCACTTTTTTTAAATATGCTTTACAAAATAAGTTATATCAGTACAAGAACCCATTCGGGATTAAGGGAAGAGTGACGCAAGAATTCTACTCACAAAAGAAGTTACATCCATTTTGCGAGTGACTTTCTTTGTGTCATTGTGGAGGAAGGGAGGATGCTCTTAATTTTTATGATTTTATTACAAAGGAAACAATTCCGCGAGTACAATGCTTGCCTTTACCCCGAAAGGGTTCTTGTACTAATAAGTAATACAGTAAATTACGTGCTGACCAGGCAGCCGTGTGGTCTAAGGCGTTAGTCCAGCGACTTGAAGGTCATGGGTTCGAATCCTGCCAGGCGAATGGATGTTCTATGAATTTTAACCAACACTGTCATCACAATATAATCGAGATGTGCTGATGTCAAAAGTTACTAAAATGGTTCATACAAAATAAATATTACCAAAGGTAATTATTTACAGTAATTTACGTGCGCCCTCATCAATGAATACCAAACAGCTTGCCAGTTAAAAACTTCAAATTTGTACTCAAGGCGTACGTATGTTAAAGTCCGTTACCTGCTTGCTATTCTTATTAAGGTTTTCGTAGGATTTTCTCTCCGTTTCGCTTGAAAATGCGAAAATTCTCGTTTCGCTTGAAAATTCTCTTTTCAGTAGAATTTCATTTAAGGCTTTTAGTGCTTTTGTTTCTATCCAGAAGTTCATCGTGACCACAATAGTACATCGAATATGTAAGACTTGTGTGCAACGGCTAAATTTATGTTCAACAAATCAGAGGTGACTGCTAAAATATACAATGTGTTGGAAGGCTATTTTAATTTGAATCTTATTTAAGACCTTTAGGCAACTTTGACTCAGGCCATATGGATGATGATGAGAGAAGTAGTGGAGTGAAGAAAATGAGAGTAATTGATCCACCACAAAGACCACGTGGCATGACCTTGAATTGAACCGAGGAACCAAAGCACCAACGGTGAATGCTATACCACTGAGCCACCACAGCCCCGGAATGTTCTTGTAAAATGTTTTTAAATTTATCGTACCTAATTATAGCAGAAATAAAGTATTTCATTTGTAATAAATATATTGTAGTACTCCTCCACAAGACGGTATTTTATATGTACGTATCATGAAAGAGAAAGCGATATGCCACTCTTTCAATGTCAGACAAGTAAAGCAGTCAATCTTTAACTTAAAACATTTTTCTGTAGCAAATACGTGCGCTGACCTGCGCAAACGTGGAGTAATGCCCAAAGTTAATGAAGGATCATTGAAAAGAATGTAGAAATTACGTACAGAGCTTGTATGTAAGTTGTCAATTTAGTAAATTTGTCATTCTTTTGATCTCGAAACTCGGAGTTGACGCAAACTACGGGTCATTCACTGGCGAATCAATGGCAGGGCTTCGTTATGAAACATTCATTTCAAACCTGGATCTGTCTTTGCTTATCACAATACCTTGTAGTTAATCTTCAACAACCTATCTGTTTCGAGGTTTTAAAGTACCCTCACAGAGCAGTGGGGTTTCTTCGAACACCATAGAGAGAATCCACCTGTAATCTCAAAGAAACGGAGTCCCACTTCGAATTCCGACCACCTGCACGCGAAATTGGTCTTCAGGTGAACCTGTGAGATAGGAGTTTTGTTTGAATATATATACATTTCTGGAAATCCTTCTCTTATTGTTTTTTATGATTCAGCTGACCATCGTCTGACGTTAATGGCTTGCTACGGAACTCTTCTCCTCAAACATAATTATATAATTTCTTTCAGCAGCTCTCAGATTGATTAGCTGTTGCAGAAATTTTAGGTCACTAATATCTTAGTATAGTCCAAAAAATCGAAAAAGATTTTCTAATAGTAATCTCAGACGTGGAAATTTCTGAGAATCCTTCCGGCGATAGCTGGTATTCTGTCGCATGATAAAAAGATATCATTTTGTAGGCTACCAGCACCATCTAGCGATCAAAACTCTATAATGTGCGCGATGATTGACCAAGAATGCCGAAAAAAACAGATGACTGAAAGTTGTGAGATTCTGAATAGTATTCACTAACTACCATACTATTCTTTTCTTGTTTGTTACACGGTAAAAAATTACTAAAATTAAGAAAAAAGATCTTATCTGTGCAGCGAGAATCAATTTTCTTAGAAATGAGATATCAATATTCCCATTAATTGAAAATGAGAACATGTCGGTTTAGAAACAAGATCACTTATCTTATTCTCAAATCAGTATTCTCTCATTCTAAATTAAGTGAGAATGTTGATATGTGATTTTAAAGAAAAAACGTTTATCGGTGCACAGCTAAAAAAAAACTTTCTTTCTCAATTTTAAGAAACCACTTTCTAAAGTGTGACCATTTTTAGATTATGTATGGCGAAAAGGAGATAATATTGCTCACGGCCTATGTGTAACTTGATATGCAAGAAAACGGACAATATTAAGACAATAGTAATAATAATAATTTTACAATTGTCTCCAAAACAAATATTTTGTTTATACCACATGTAGTACATAATTAGACAATGATGAGCATGTATTTGTTAGTGTTACAACCCAATAGCCTGTGTGCAAAGTAAGTAATATTTACAGGGCGGACCAAATGTCGTTGATAAGAAAATAACGAGATGAAGACATGAAGACTCACAGTGGGGAGAATTTCCCCCTCATCCCCCGTTAATTCCCACAATGACAATAGCAGGAACACAGGACAAAAAGTAAATTCAAGCAACGTAATACTAAGCTCACCGATATTTAATATTCCGATCTGGAGACTATGCCGACCAAGGAAGATGACGGAGGTCCTCTGCATGCTAGTCAAACCAGTCAGAGATATATTTGGCAACATATACTTGATAATTATCGTTCTCAACAATAGATGGGTCAACAGTGGGATTATCAATGAGATGATGGATAAAAGGCGATCCCATGAGATATTTAAATTAGACCCACGTCCAGCTTAGACCACGCGTTGCATGCTCCAGTAGTCCTCAGTGCACTCTACATCCAGTATCGTTAATAAAGGCACGAACGGGACTTGTCAGACCTGATTACCGTTTCCAGTCATCTACTCTTCAATTTGTATAAAGGTTTGACCATCGCAGTATCTCTTTTTGTGTTCGGGTGTTAGCACTGTTCTCTTCCTGGGTACTGTACTCCAGATATTTTTGTTAAGAAGTTCCGGCAGTAGAGTATGTTCTTATGTCGATGCGCGTTGACCAAAACTTATGGTTTGAAACAATTATTATCTCGTGGCGAAAAGATTGGTGGACAATTTTATTGATTTATTTTACAATCTCCATGTAAGACCAATCTGGTCATTTTACGCTGAATATATTAACAGCGATAACAAAACAAGTGAGGCGAAGACCAGTCAGGGACTGTGCATATAAGCTACCACCAGCTTTCAGCAGCTAGCATCCTATATATATGGGAAAGTTGGGGCGAGGCCTTTCCAAAGACACCTCAACCCCCTTCCTAGATCTAGTAGTTCCAAAGTTGAAATCCCCTCCGAAACTCAAATCTGCCTCTGCGATTTGCATGAATGATACAGGTTTGAACTCGTCTTGCCGATACCTTTCCAACGATACCTCAACCACATACATAACCCTAGTAGTTTCAAAGCTGAAAATCCCCCTGAAACTCGGGATCTGCCCCTGTAATCTGGATGAACTATACGGGTTTGAATTCGTCTTGCCCAGACCTCTCCAACGATATCTCACCCACTTTTCTAGATATAGTAGATCTAAAGTTCAAATTCGAATCACACCCAAAACTCGGGATCCGCTCCTGCGATCTGGATACACGTTTGAACTCGTCTTCCCGACGGGACGGGCGTAAGCCATAGTGCTGTTACCGCCCATACAATTCATTTTATCTTATCGTCTTCCCGAAACTTTTCGAACGACACCTCACCCGCTTCCCTATCTCTAGTAGTTTTAAATTTAAAATTTTCCCTCCACGAAACTCGGGATACTCCCCTTCTATCAGGATGAATTATAAGATTTTGAACTCGTCATGCCGGGACCTTTCAAGCGACACCTCGACCACTGTTCTACCCCAAGTAGTTCCAAAGATACAAATTGTTCTCCCTATCTCTGGATCTACCCCTGATATCTGGATGAATGATACAGGTTTAACTTTGTTTAGCCAAAACCTTTCCAACGACACCTTCTTCTAAGTCTTAGTAGTTTCTAAGTTGAAAGTTGTCGACAAATGGACGGACAGAGGGAACAAGCGGGTGCATATGGGAAGGACTTTTGTAAGAAATCCACTTTAGTTTTATTAAAGATATCAACACAAGATTTGCCTGGTGTGACCGAGTGAGAACAGAGGAAACCTCAGTCAGGATAGCCTGCAGTGAAAATCTAAGTAATGTTCTCCCGATTAGAATACAGGATTTCAGGGACAGCACACAAGGTATCAGAGAACTCTGACTTTCCCCTACAAAAACCGCCCTCCTTATCAGTTCCATGGGCGCCACACAGAGCGCCAGTTGACAGTCGATATATAACCAGTGGTGAAGAGGTCTAATTATTGTTCACTGTGCTTAGGTACTTAAAGTATTTGAGAGTCTATACTCTCTAACACTTGGTTTACAGACATACATGTCTCAGTTGTCACGTGAAAGCGCCAAAGGTTAGACAGAAAGAAAGTGCTGAATGCGCTAAAAAGAAGAAACTTTTGTGGAGTTCCTCTTGGTTAATATAAGACAAATTTCAAATAGAAATTTCTGGAATTTTAACTTGGAAACCCTACTTCGCATGGTGAAAGTGATAGCCTTGATCTTAGAATTACGTCTGTCATAGAGCATTAAGCTGAGCCGTGTTGCTGCTGTTGGACTATTTAATGCAATCCTCCCAAAGGTGTAAGGAGGTCCATTAACGAACTGTGTTGCGACTCAACCTCTCAGAGTAAAGTGTTTGTAGGAAACAAACAGTTGCATTTCCATTCCTCTAAAATTCAGGTAGTACAGTCATTGTCAAACGAAAATTAACAAGGAAAAGTTAAAAGCCATACAAGTAGAGCTAACTCTTGGGGCCGAAAACCCAGAAATATTGAAAATATATTCTATCCAGTAAAACCACATTAGCCAATATTTTTCTTCCTGATTTCTACATCATTAGCAGAACATTGAAAGTTTCGTAATGTTAATTGGCCTTTATTTTGTCTTGAAAGCCATCAGGGATTTCTAGTCAAGTCTATAGAGTTCAAGTTGAACTGCATTTGAGACTCATTTCAGTATTTCTTTTCAATGACTAAGCAAGTCTTTAGAAACAATAACAATTTCTTAAGAGAAAAGGAGAATCATTCAAAGATCACCGAACCACAAATTTAATAGCGCATTAATCTATAAGAATAATGAACTGAAGATTATACGCTGGAACGAATGCAGAAATTGAAGAACAGTTTAGATTGGGAGGAGGAAAGGAACAAGGAGGAGGAAAGCTATTGATTTCTTTAGAACAGTCGCTAAGAGGAAGGTAGAGAAAGATATGGAGGTAGCATTGTTTATTTAGAGAGGGAAAGTGAGATATACTAAAGCAAATGTTAAAGAAAAAGCTTCTGTGCAGTGGTAAGATCGAAGTCAGAAGTTATACTGAAGCCAGACATTAAGGTTAAAGGTAGGAGACATTATGACAGTACGTAGAGAAGTGTGGTAAGAATGTTGTCTTCCGCAAACTTTGTTTACCATATATCTAGAAGGGATTGTAAAGAAGAATGATGTGAGTGACTAGCTTTATTTACTATATATCTAAATAGGGGTTTAAAAAGGCTTTGAACAAAGGCTACTTCTTTCGAAATCGAAAAACTCAAACTCCAGTTATGAATCTCATAAACGCAAAAGTTATTAGGTACCACTATAGAACTCGAATTTTACTATTTTCGGATTTTAGGTAGCACTTGCTCAGGATGGGATACCGTAGGGGAGAAGGTATTAGAAGATAGTCAGTCAGGGGCTATTTTGAAGGTACGATTCTGGCATTTGGCTAGTATGATTGAGGAAAGGACCTGGGAAATCCCTAGTCAGCATAGATGGTCTCTCGGATCATTCCTATGGCCTTCCAATTGTTAAATCAACGCTATACCAACTGAGCTCCTGCCACTTGGGACATAGAACTAGAGGAAAGCGTTTCACTTTCATAAGGACTGGACCCTGGGTCTGTGATAGATGCTTCACAGTTTCGTCGGCATGTGTTTTCTTCAACTGGAGGCTGTAATTGGAGAGTTATTTTCTTCACACAGATAATATGCAGTGAACTTTGGATGAATTCTGTAAACACCTAGTCATTAACCTCAATCATAGATTTAGAAGAGGTGATATCTTGAAGGCAATGTCATCCTCCACTCCCTCTACGACTTGCGTGTGAAGCACACGTTGCCATCGTTTGCAAGCATTGCCCACGTTCCTCACAATATAGATCGTCTAAAAAAGAAATCACTTTCAGAAGAGCTTCTGGCGTAAGACTTTCAATTAGCCCAGACGTTAAGTTGTTATGATGCCTCAGCGAACTCAACTTTCGAATTCTTTCAACATGCAGGTGACGCCTATGTGGAGCCACTCGATACGGTGTAGGAGCGGCTGCTGAATTCGACCACATTTGACGTGGATGTTTGTGTCGCTGTTTATCTGTTTGTTGAAATTATGCTGATTAATCAAAAGAACTTCGTCATTTCCAGCAAAATAGTTAAAACTGAGAGATAAAATGATTGATAAAAAAGATGAACTTGTAAATATGCGTATCCAAGATTAAATATACGTTTGTGTTTTTCTAGAGAGAACCGAGGTCGTCATGATGACTGACCTATCAAGATAGCATCCAAGAGTCTTGAAGTTCGAACCTCCGCTAAAGGATACATACTTGTTGATTTTGAGAGCATTGCATTCGTATCGTGAACTCAAAGAAAATGAAGTTTATCGAAGTTTCATTGTTTTCACGAAAGAAAATGAGAGACCAATAGAATCATTAAAATATTCTTTCATTATGGACCAAGAACAAACAAAAATCACTCACAACCTTTATTGTGTTTTGGAGTCCCCCGTTTTTTATCCCCATTGCCTTTACTGTACTCAAAACGGAGAAACCTTTCTTTTTCTCCTCTACAAGACAAACTACAAAAAGGACTCAGCCGAAGCAGTCGAATGGAAAATCTGTTCTTCAGTCACTAGACATTTTTCACTTACCTAGAAAGAAAATTAACAGAAAATTTGTAAAACATCTATAAAAATCAATACTATGAAAAGAAAAATGAATTAATAAATTAAAGATACATGTGGAAAGTCAAGATAACGACAGGATCAATTGAGTTAACTAAGATTGCTACTAGTATAAAATAATGTTTTATAAGAAATTTTAGTTCACTTTTATAATGCTGTTCTCAAGTTGTGTCTGAGAACTTACCGTTACTTGAATCAAGTCACAAGGCAGTACACAATTTTCCACGATTAATTAGATAATTTAATAAGTAATTCGTTTTAGGGACAATAAAATGAACAAATACATACCTGGAGTACAATTTTTAGTCATTATTATTATCATCACCTGGCTCTAGAACTCTCTGCCACCTGTGAATCATTTTTGGAATATTAAGCTTGAAGAAAGGTCTAGATTTGAACGGGAAATTTATCGACTACTGTTCGCAGTACGTGCTTCACTTTGCAAAGTTTCTTCGTAATAAAGGTTTCCAAGACTGCCAAACAGACTGAAATCTGTAAGCGCAAGGTTTGTTGAATGATGGCGTGCAAGAATTTTCTCCCATCTAAATTTCTGTAATTGCCCGCATATTATTATTGTTGTATATGGGCGAGTGTTGTCTACGTTGACCAACACAGACTTACGATTGACCAATGCAGGGAATTTGTGCAGCAATGCAGTCCGTAGCCATTCCAACTGCTGATAGTAGATCTCCGCCACGTTCGTCTGGTTTGGTGACATATTCAAAATGGATGATATTACACATATCCGAACAAACACACAGTTTCACTATGAATGGTTGGAGTTTTTGTTTTCCCACTGTTCCCACCACACCTTCTTTGTGTTTGCATTTTACGTTGTGGCATAAGATCTGTGAATCGTCTTACATCACTCTGTCCAAAAATTGCTTCCTTCTCTAACGGCGGGTCAAGAGGGCACTGCAAGTGCCGAGACCCTGCTGCATCTGTGTTTTTGTAAACTGACTGAGTATTCACTTTCCAAGTTAGCGCACACAAACAAGATCTCGAAGATGACTATGAAAAATTAGCCTAAGTGTGTCGACTTTAGCACTGTGGTCAATTCTTTCATTATCTGACAACGTTGAGTCACCTCAATAACTTTTCAATGAACAGCTCAATGTGTCGCCCTTGTTGTGGGATATTATCCAGGCTGGTGTCCACAAACTTCAATTTCATGAACCATCTCTTACGGACATCATCATATACAGCATTGAAGTTCTGTGCCAGTACGATTGCTAAATATCCAGGATCGATGGATGGTATGTGTTCTTCAGAAACTGTCATGTTCAAACATGTCAGTCCCACAAATTTCCTGCTGATCGATTTCTCTCGGCACAGAGATAAACAAATGAACTGTTCTATCAAGTATTGGAACCGTAACCTTGGAGTAGTTCTTAATTCGGCCGTCGTATGGCACCGTAAAAATGTAACAATTTAGTTCAGTAAAATAATTCCAATAAAGAAGCTGGAAAAAGTCTTACGAGCAAATATTCTAAAGTAGGACCGGCAGCCTAAATCTTAAGTACAAATTTTTTTCACAAGTATTTTTTATGCCAACATACGTTAATTAGCAAAGCTGCTACAAATCACACAGTTCTCTAGTGTTATATAAAGTTTGTACAAGTACTATGCTTTAATTTGAGTTATGTAGGTAATTTGGTGCACGTACGATTGTTGAACCCAATTCTTAAATAATTCATGTCGGTCTGTCATTGAATGACTACGGACTAGTAGCTACCATAACAGAAATCGTAGAGTACCGACTGCTCAGCGAGAAATCGATCCATAATCACTAGACCCTGGAGTGACAGTGGCCGAAGCATTAAGCTGTGTTGAACTGGAACCCACGTTTCGAGCACTTTTGATCTTCAAATTGGAAGAAATAACTAATGTACAATTTTGCGTGAAAGTTAAAAGATAGTCCACTGAGACTCGAAATGTTTTGGGAAACCTATTGCAGTGAAGCCGTATGGAAACACATAATGTTTTGAGTCATATTTGATAATCAAGAAAGGAAGATGATGAAGAATCTGGTATTATCGCATATCAATAGAACAACTGGAAAATATCGAACATTTTTGACAATTTGTGTGGAACATCGAATCACCATATACCTCAAAATTATCCTCATCTGCCTTTACTCTCTCGACTGGTTGGTTTACTGAGGTTGCTGTTCGAGTTCCCATACGATGGGAATGTTGAGAGAGCGAAAGAGAAATTAGAGAGGGATAAATTTTTGTTCGCAAGGGCGATGTTCAAGTTCCATCACGAAATCAAGTTTTAGTGAGGTAAAAACATCAATTTCTCTAGCGAGTATGTGCGCTTGAAGTCAGCTCAAAAGGTGAGATTAGATGTCTCTTATGACGTAGAGAGCGACAAATCTTAATGTACATTTATGACAAAAAGATTGAAGTGATATTTTGCGACGGTATAAAGACCGATTTGCTCGTCGCAAATAAAGGTAACTATGACCCAACCACAACTAACTCCTTTAAGAGAACACTAACGCTCAAACTATAAATCATGATGTCCACCTTACTTCCTGGGTACTGTCGCATGTTACTTATTAACGTACTAAAATGAAATGAAATTTGAAGTGGTAGCGTTTCGACATGGTTATAGAGATCCAGGATGGTATCACAGGCGCGTAGTCAGCATTTAAGGAAAACGTAGGGTAGGATGTAAATTTAATATTTTATGTAGCCCTAAAACAATTTAGGGGCCAGGACACCCCCCCTCCCTTTAGCCCCTTACAGACTACGGCTATGTGCTATAATACAGGAGTTGTGAAAATCACTTCCGAGGAACGTTTGGAGCATGCCCGAAGTACTAAGATCATTGCAAGTTTCAAGAGAATGGAGGTCATTAAGTTAAGTGAACTTTATTACTTTTAATATTGGACTCCTGTTCCTTGACAGAACATAATAAATCCGATAAAATGTCAGCGTATTGTGTGGAAATAGATACAGAGTCTCTATGGACACTCTATATATTGTTTAGGTCGTTACCTACCCCACTTGAGGAAAGCTTAGGTATTTGAGATCTAAGAACTGATAAATAGCCAGTTTTACCTCGTAAAGAACACATGAAAACTAGAGTATGTTGTAGCAACCGAAACACATTCTTCATGGAAATTGCTGCCACCTCTCTTTTTCTCTTCTTTATGTTCTCACACCCCTCATCTATCTGGGATGTGACCCCTTCTCATATTCTTCTGGACCTGAAACAATGAGTACCAGGAACACAAAAAAGAAATCCAAGATCCTTTCTTTTTAGTATTCCCTACGGGAGCTCCTTCCTCCCATCACGCACTGGATATCTCGAAGATCCATAACAGTAGAGTCTGGAGTGCCTACAAATCTTCATTCCCACTTTCTTCAGGATACTTCTGGAAGAGAAGAGAACGGTGGGATGGGATAGGGGTTGACGACGGGAACGGGAACTGGAACAGGAAGCAAGTGGGCGAGAAAGGGGAAGGGGAGGGACGAAGAGAGAGAGAGAGAGACAGAAAGAGGTCTAAAGTTCAGTTTAAATGAGAAATGGGTTCCGGGGACAGCCATATTTGGTGTCTTACGAGTTCAGCGTACAGTTGCAAACTCTTTAATTTATAAAAGCTCTATATCACAGGAAAAAAAACAAAGAAAAATAGTCCGTGTTCTCTCTTGTTCATCCCTGGAGGAGCGCTCTAACAATTCTTAAGAAACAGTTCTTGTTACAGATCAGGTATCTGTAATCAAAATGAACAATCCAAAAAATAGATGAACGGTCTGGCAAGATTTATTATATTTATCCAACAATTAGTAAGGCATATTAAGCCTTTCTAACTCTCTTGAGATGACAAAGAGCAGTAAATAACTTCGTTGCTAAGGTGGTAAGGCTGTAAATCAGAGTTTTGTCATAAACTAAATACATCTTCTCTGTCTTTACTAATTTACGACATGAATTTAGGATGTTTTGCAGTATTTATTATCAAATAAATCCCTCTTATTTCAAATACTCTTATTACGTTTTACATTTCAGTACGACTTCGCTAAAGCGTCATTATTATTTTATAGAACTACAAGGAAACCATATTAAATCGGGAAAAACGAAGCTTTGGAATAGACGAGTACATCTATATGAAGCTACGTGGCGCATTTTTTCAAAATTTCTCATGGAGAACGCGACTTATTGAACACCCTGTGAAAAACAGCTGAAAAACACTTTCCCATATTTCCTCCATTTTACTACAATTGTAATAAAAACGTATGTTTAAAATAGTCTCTACATTGGAATAAAATATATATATATATACTATTTCTAACTATAGATTTGAGGTCGGTGTGTTCGTCCCTTGAAACATACTGTCCTGTGAGAATCGTGAACAAAAATGCACAAAAAGTTGGAACAAGAGAAAGAACAAGATTATGATTAATAGGAAGACATCTCTCTAGAGGGTTTCCTCATCTAGTTCCCGAAACATGTCCTGCCAACGCCTATTCCCACCTTACAATTTTCTCCCCTTCATTTTTTTCCCCCCACAGCAGCGCTTTATCCCATGTGAACAGACACTCGCACTAGAGAAAGAGAGAGAAGTGAAGGTATCGATAAAGTTATGTCTCTTTCTCTCTGTCTCTTCCTCTCTCTCTCTTTCTAAACTGAAATTGATGAGGAATTTACCTTAGGGAGTCGAGTAGAATGTATTATGGAGCGTTACCTAGAAAGGTAATCACAAGGACTCTTCTACCGACTCACACAAGAGAAAATTACACACAGAGAGAGAGAGAGAGAGAGACAAAGAGCAAGAAAGAGGAGGATATTGGAATCTTGCTTTCGCAATTCACCATGTTGGACTGACCACAATACGGAAATGGGAAACCATTCTGAAATGGAATCCCTCTTTTATATCGCTGAATTGTTTTTCATTTCGAACGAGGCACGATGTCTAATTTAGAAAGAAGAGTATGAACTACTTTCTTCTGTAAATACCCTATCTAGATGGTTCGGATCAAAATGAAATCAATTTCGCTTGTATTAGTGATCTTGGCGCCTGTATTTGTCTGTAAAACTAGGAAGACTGAAAAGCAATGTACTGCAGTGTTGATTTTAAAGAGTTTTTTTTTTCTCTCTTGGTCTTCATTTTGAATGTAAATGGCTACCTCTATGAAATTGGATCAATATAAGTACTCTGACAAGGAAAGCTATTGGACCTCCCGTGAAGTTTGACATTGAAAATTTTACAGGTTGTAGCACATGAAGACAGATGAAAATATTAATATTAGCTGGAGGGCTGGTGGTAGGAGAGCGACATCTATTGTCAACAAATTCTTTGAATTTAATTTTAAGGCCTCTAGACAACTTTGACTCGGGTCGGATAGATTATGATGGGATGATTGGTGGAATGAAGAAAGTGGGA
This sequence comes from Lepisma saccharinum, assembly GCA_022664845.1. NCBI lineage: Eukaryota > Metazoa > Arthropoda > Insecta > Zygentoma > Lepismatidae > Lepisma > Lepisma saccharinum. The sequence goes on along the minus strand of JAGDQP010004600.1, from coordinate 4,342 downwards.
GGCAACCGGAGAACTTCGAACAGTGATGAATTCAGAGGTTGGGCCGGGGGGAGTTTCCCCCGGAGATTAAAAAAAAACGGGATGTTTTGGTTCATTTCCTTATATTCTGCTATTCTTGCTCACATCACATGAAATATAGTAAATATTTTCCTTTCGTTTGTATGACTGCTTCCCATATATGAAGTCTCTCACCAAAATTAAAAAAAAACAGGTCCAAGAATACCAAAATTAAGAGAAAAAACAAGTTCAAGAAAGAATTCTTTTATTAATTTTCAGTTAAATAATTTCAAATAGTCTTTTCATTATCAATTATTATATTAATTTATAACATAATGGTAAACATATTTAAAATTATTAGCTGAAAATTTAAAGTAAAAATTAAATTTCTGGGGATTATTTTCTCATGGAGATAAAACGCTTTACAAATAAGATCTTCATGTAAGATATATTTTATGCACAAATTACAAGATTCATCCAATTTGTAGATGCTTTCACATTTAGTCCTCATGTTTTCTCCTTCCGACTACTTTCCCTGGAATATCTTCCTAGAATTCAAAACAGAAAAACAAACGGGTTAAAATTTGACAATCGCTAAAATCATTTCAGCATAACATTGACGTCCATGCCTTATACATCAGCTATACATTTGTTTGCAAGATACTTAGACACTATGTCTAACAAAAAGTAATTGGTCACCTAAAAGTAAAACCTAAAATGTTTGGCTGAGGTCCTTGCTCTTTCAAAACCTGCTGGCGCCGCCACCTCTGAAGGATTGTTTAAAGTAGGTTATGGGGAACGTTCTTTGTAATTTTCCGCCATTCCTCTTGCAAAGATCTCAGACAGGTAAGCAATGGAAGTTGACTGCATCTACCGAAGCCTCACCGGCGTATCCAATTCGACCCAAAGTTGTTCTATGGTATTGAGGTCGGGGCTCTCAGTGGACCAATGTAAGCATTGAATATTGTTCTCTTCATACCACTGCATAATAGAAGCAGCGAAATCGCAGTGCCATCTTGGGTAACAGGGACACATCCCATAAAACCTCCATACTGTTGGAAGCATTTTATTGTTTAGAATTCTACAGTATGGCTTTGTGTCAGTGTTACCATGGCCCCACACCATCGTACGGGAAACACTTCCCAGATAATACCACCACCAAAAAATCTTCCTTGTGGCCTCTAGAGATTTCGGTAGAAAGAGGTTCCCGAGTAGTCGCTACAAGCACACATTCATCAGACCAAACTCTACTTGTCACTTCACAGAGCCGATTTCCATTGCTCCAATATCCAGTTGAAATGGTCCATTTGAGTCTCCGAGATTTATTGATCTATGTGACATGGGGCTTATCGCTTACGTGAAGCTGCACTAAATAAAAATCCCGAGGCAATGAAGCGATTGCAATGGAAATGGAAAGGAGGTCCTCTGTTTGCAATGGAAAAGATTTCAGGGTTCTGAGATCCGTTGCTTAGGTTTTTGGTCGCTTGTAACGTTTGGTATTCCTACAATTCCCTTCCATTTTCACAGCAGGATGGATCTCACAGTTGATTGGGGACCCGGCTTTTGCCCTGCTGGGCAACTCACTGAAGGTGCCATCCCATGGTTACAGCATTATTGAAATTCGGTAGCTTTGCAGCACGCACTATGTCCTTCATAACTGATTCTCTTCTGAAACCCATAAAACTTGGTTTAGGTTATATGGCGGAAGACTGAGGTCAATCGTCTACCGTCACAGGATACCATTTACTTTTTGAGAAAATAATCGAGGAACGTATAATTTCTTATTTACTAAAATGTTCCTCAGTACATTATATTCCAAATGAATTCAGTGAAATGTTTAAAAATAGAAGTCCCCCACCCCTATTCGTTGTTCGAGCAGGCGCGGTCAGTGAGGAAGAGCCAGTGTGTGCTGGCGCTACCAATGAATAAAGGAGAAAAGTTTGTATATTTCATTATCTCATATCATATACAATCACAGTTCTTCGCTAAATTTGTAACCTGTTCCAATGAAACCTGTGACGTTCCACGCGACGTTTCGTTACTCTCCCAACCACGTTGGGACCAGCTACATGTTGGCTCTCCCAAATGTCTAAAAAATGTTTTTGCGCATGCGTATGCGCATGTCTACCGATTGTCTGCCTAAAATTTCAAAGAAATCAAGGAATATACTCGCTGCACAAATTACAGAACAAGAAATAAAAAGTGCTATCGAAGGATTAAAAGTAACATCGTCGGGAGGTCCTAAACGGATTATCACATCTAATGTATATCACATTTAAACAGGTATTGATTCCTATTTTAAAAAATCCCTTTCGGTAGACCTACAGGCTGAGGTAGATTTCGAAGTTTCGCTGGGAGTCGGGGCTCGCCCCCCAACTTCAGTACTTTTGAGAGGATGCGCCTCCTTTATCTTAACCAAAATCTCCCTGCAGCACTACACCATCACGGAGTACATCTTCACCCTCCCACGGTTGGATGCGCCCCCAAAGGGAAGATTTGCCCTATTTATTGTAACCTACTCTTGGTCATAGACCTTCAAAGAAAATTTCGTTTCTCTATCTTCAATGATTTGGAAACTGGGTTTTTGGGGCGGCCATTTTGGATCCAAGTTGACGACTTTTTGAAAATTTTCTTATTTTGTCGTGACCTACTTGTGATAGTACAACTTCAAGTAAAATTTCATTTATCCAGCTCAAACGGTGTGCAAAATGGGATTTTGGGCGGTCATTTTGGATCCAAGATGGCGACTTTTCCCAAATGTTGATATTTCCCTAAGCTACTCGTCATAATGCACCTTTATGCCAAATTTCGTATCTCTAGCTCAAACGGTGTGGAAAATGGATTTTTAGGTCCGCCATTTTGGATCCAAGATGGCGTCTTTGAACTCATTAGGTAACATTTTCATAATCAGAAAGTGATGTTGTGCCTTTACGCCAAATTTGATTTCAATAGCCCCAGCGGTTTAGGCTGTGTATTCTATACAACAATGGGTTCGGCGGCCATTTTGGATCCAAGATGGCGACCGATTTTGCTCGTTAACGAACTTAACCGAGCTATTAAGCCTAGAAACAACATATAAAAATTTGGTTCAAATATCTTCAAAATTATGGCCGCTAGCGTGTTAATATATAAATATATATACAAATATACACTTTCATATCGTACCGATCTCAATAGGTATATTTTCTTCGAAATCTACCTAAAAACGGTGTTAAATTATATATGGAATAATTTAAGATGTCAAGAGAAATTCTGTTATAGAAGGGGTAAGTATTGGTAAGTAAAACAAAAAACAATGGTGAAAATAATAGAGATTAATCTTTTTATTTGAATTGTAATCTAAAAATACTGTACAAAATTATGTCAAAACGAGTAACGCATACTATTCCAGAAATTATGACAGATGCTCAGGTGGAATTACAGGGAGGATGTATACTACTATTATGCTTCTACAAATAAGAGAGTATATTGGATGTGCACAAAGTTTGAAAGGTCAGTATACAATAATGATAGCTGATATGCAAAATGCATTCGATAGAACAAATAGTACCTTTTCTTACGAGCCATTTTACGACATTTCAGTTTCCCTATTAAATTCTTCCGGGTTGGAGTTACTGGTCTTCCACCAGGCGCCTCCCCAGGTGGCGGATAGGGGAATGCCGACCAGATATGGTGGGTACCGGAAATATTCCGGGGCGGACCAAAACCAGTACTGCTGCCTTGCAGTTAGTAGAGGGATCTACAAAGGCTAGGGGAAGATAACCCCAAACAAAAATATCATGGTGAGGGGAAGCAGCATCACCAATACCACTCTGAGGCTGAAGATGAATGAGATCGGCAAGGCTCAGAGATGGACAGAGGGCGACATCTTGAATGTCTACCTTTACTGCGAGGTCGTAGAGCTGACAACTCTACACCGCTAAAACATGTCAAGAAATAGTAACAGATGGTTCATGGATTCTCCTGGGGTAAAATATTCCGGAGGTAAACTAGTCCCTCATTCGGATCTCCGGGCTGGGACTGCTTCAGGGGGCTCTATGAACAGGATTAAGAAAGACCTTAGAATAGGAACGTGGAACGTACGAACATTATACCAAACGGGCGCTCTTCAGGTGGCGGTACGCGAGACCGAGAAGTACGAGCTAGACATATTAGCGATACAAGAAGTTCGGTGGGAGGGTCAAGATAGCATCCCACAGGGCAAGTACACTTTCTACTACGGGGGAACACAGTCTCACGATTTCGGAACAGGGTTCCTCATTAAGAATAGTATCCTTCAGGCGGTTCAGAATATAGAGTTCGTAAACGAAAGACTATCGTACGTTACGATACGTACTCGATGGGG
>JAGDQP010004599.1:41183-83932 GCA_022664845.1 Lepisma saccharinum | reverse complement strand
TTAAAGTAATAATGCCTTACGAAATTCTTTATTCTGTACACCAGTCAATCAAAAACTTCTATGGTGGAAAAACATTTCGTAAACTTTATTTTGGATGATCCATTCTAATAAGTTTTGGACTTCGGCCCGTCACGATTAACCGTCAATTTCTAGTTTAAAAATCCACAATCGCAAATATCTGTGCCCCAGCCGGGATTAGGGATGTCAATCGGCTCGGCTCGCTGTGAGCCTCGGCTCGGTTCTGCTCGGCTCCCTGTGAGCCACGGCTCGGCTCGGTTCGGCTCGCTGTGAGCCTCGCTGGGTTCGAATCGGCTCACGGTGAGCCGACGCTCGGTTCGGTTCGGCTCGCTGTGAGCCTCGCTGGGTTCGCCTCGGCTCACGGTGAGCCGACGCTCGGTTCGGCTCAGCTCGCTGTGAGCAGCGGCTCGGTTCTGCTCGGCTCCCTGTGAGCCGCGGCTCGGTTCGGCTCAGCTCGCTGTGAGCCCCGGCTCGGTTCGGTTCGGCTCGCTGTGAGCCGCGCCTCGGTTCGGCTCAGCTCAGTGCGAGCCGCGGCTCAGGACGGCTCGAGCCGATCGAACCATGAGCCGAGCCGTTGACATCCCTAGCCGGGATTCGAACCCGGGTCCTTCGAGTTGCTGGCTTAATGCCCTAAACCCACACGGATACCAGGCCACCTAAAAACCTCTATTCCACTCAGAATTTTCAACTAAACATTTGATTAATCTGAAATTTGTTTCTAATCAAACTATGGGACTGTAAGACATAAATCCACGGAAATTTTTTAACTGAATGTGTTGGGTTAACGTTTGTGGTGCCTTACTGAGCGTATTTAAAAAAAAAATGCTAGTTACTTTTCTTGTAAATAGTTTAAAATCAATAAATAATAAAAATATGCTATGTATTGAATGTTGAAAACTTGGTCATCTATCTCAATTCAAATGCGTAAATTAAGCAAGAGAATCCTTATAGCAGCACTCCGACGACTCGTGCCTAGGAAAGTTTAAGTACTGCCCTGCGAACTGGGTACAGTTTGTACACCAAGAGTTTATTTTTATTCATAGTACTTTAACGTTCAATAAACGTTGTACGATGTTCCTCTAAAGCTAAATAATGTTATCCTCTCTATCATTATACATATTTTACATGCAGATATTATTTTCTTGGAGTAGTAAGAACGTATCTTCGAGCTCAGTTTGTGCTACTAGTGGCATGACTGTTTAATAGTTACATATTTACGCCAACAGATGGCTCTTTTATATTTAGCAATTTACCTTTACAGATAATCCTTAAACAGAGAATACTAAAGGGTTAATTCAATTAATTTAGCTGTATTATTTGGTCTTAATTCTCTGTTTTAAAATATATATTTTCCTTTGTGTATACAAAATAGTTAAGTGAAAGTATTAATTAATTTCTTCCGTGTAGAGTTCTATAAAATTACGGAAAAAATGGATGAGTACTTCGATGGATGGATTTGATGTAATTATGTGGTACCGTATGCACTTGTCGTTATAGAAAGAACGTACGCGATAGAGAAAAGTAGTTCTTATAGAAAATATAACTTTTGAAAAAAAAACTTAGGTTAAAGAAATATTACCATGACTTCTTTTGTTTATGCAATAATTTCCTGAACACTGCTATTTGATTACCAGAAACTTACCTTAATGCTACTGCAGGACATTCATCAATTATAACGATTCCTTGTTCATCTGCAAAATCCATTATTTCCTCCGCGTAAGGATAATGAGAAGTCCGATAAGAATTGGCTGCAGTCCACTTTATCAAGTTGTAGTCTTTCACCACTAGGGGGTAATCTAACCCTTTACCACGAATCTAGAATATAAAAGAAATTAGAAGTCCATCAGACATGATTACGAATAGTTTTCTGTTATATGAGGGGTATTTTTCTTTTTTTCCGTAAGATGTAAAGAAATGAAGAAGAGGAACAGAAGAATGTCCAAGATATGCAAAAATATATGTTAATATCTCTGCTACATTTCCACGAAGCTTGACTCTCATTCATTGACTGGTCTCTACACAGAGCACCAGTTTTTGTAACCCCATCCTGAAGAAAGTTCTCGCCAGTACGCTAAGTCCTTATTGGACATGAGTTTGTTCTTCTCGAAACTTTCCGAGACATTTTCTGTACAGAACAAACTCTCATGAACTCATTTCCGTACACAACACACACTCTAATGGATTTCGGCCGCTTCCAGTCCATCACCTTTAAGGAATCAAATGAAAGAGCGAACTTTGCACTTGGGAGACCTCAATCTCACTGGCCATGTTGAATATTCAAGAATTGAACGCGGCCAAAATTCATCGGCAAGTGTGTGTGTTGTGGCAATGAGTACAAAAATGAGTTCATGAGAGTCTGTTCTGTACAGAAAAGGCCTCTAAGATTTCGAGAAGAAGGAACTCATGCCCATGATAAGCCTTACCATACTGCCGGAAACTTTCTTCAGGACAGCGTACAAAAACTGGTGCTCCGTTTAGACCAGTGAACGAATGAGAGTGAAACTTCGTGGAGAGGTAGCAGAGGTATTAACCTAACTTTTGTATATCTTGACATTCTTTTGTTACTCTTGTTTATCTCTTTGCATCTCATCGGAGGTTGAAAGAAATACCCCTTGTACAGTCATGGAAATACGTACTGCGGGAGTTGAATAAAAACTAACATTGAGCTTTCTATTTAAATTACATATTTATCGGCTAAGCAGGTAGTTATAATTAAGCCGTGACATGTCTAAGGAACAGAGGTGGCTAGCTTAGACTAAAGAGTGCCTATCTAGTCCATAAATATAAGGTAAATAGAAATTAAACGCTAGACCATAGACCCATAACTGCTAGACTCCCGCAGTACATATTTCCGTGACTGTACAATTTCTTTTGATAAAATTGGTGCAGCTGGCACAAGAAAAAGGTAACCTACAAAAGATAGAAAAACTGTGTAGAATTAGTAAAATTGTAAAATATGTAAGGATGGGCATCTCGATAGAAAGTTGAACAGCACGGAACAAGAAGATAGGATGGAACTACACAGCGAAATCTCGCCGGAGTAATCATGAAAGTAACTCCATCAGCTCTGACGTCATAACGGGAAAGAAATCTAACCTGCCTTCGCTCGTGCGGCAATACATGTCTGTGAAGCTGGTATAATTCTAAAGGGCGTTGAAACGTTGCACGTGCTTATAACATTTCAAGAGAGTATTTATTCGTAATTGAAATCAGAATTAAGATAAGTTTCTAAAAAAGAAAAAATGACGTAAAGGCGGCCTGCACTGTGATGGAAGCTAGGGTAAGTGTTTTAAAATGCTGCTAATCCCTATAAAAGTACAAGAGAACATTTATTTAGCAAACTATAGGAATGTTCTCTTAAAGATGAAAGAGGAGAAAGTGTGTGTGCCAGGGAATTGAATCCGGACCTCACTCCATGCAGAAAGCCGACTCACTAACCGCCTACGCCACCAAGGAAGCTGCAGCAGAACCATTTCGAATGGGTATTCACACCGTAGTCTCTGTTCGCGGTTGAAGACGTGGTTTAACTGATTGTGTTACTTCCCGGAGCATATACTTTTCGCTAGACATTCCTGGAAAAACGACTCAAAACGTGAAGAGAAGTTATTTTCCCTTGTATAGAAGGAGGAACACGTGAATAAAAATAAGGATCTATTTTCGCGACGTCCCATTCAGTATAGTCAGTTACCTAAACTAGACTAAATTGATCTTACTTTACCTAACCTAACCTTCAGGACTTAGGTGCATATTCAGGGGTATAACGCTTTATTATGAAGATCGCAGATGGTGAATTAAGTAATATTTTTTGCATAAATAGAAACTTAGCTTTACTATTTGCAACATATCCCAAGACTTAATCTGAAATCATACAAGTCACCATAATCTTTCCTAAATATACAGGGTGTTGCAAAAAACACGACAAAACCACCTCACGAGATTACTGATACGAAAAAGAAGAAGAAGAAAGTACAGACCATCTAGGGTGAACAGATGTTTCGTTTCGGCACTATAGACTGCCGAAAGCGTGGGAAAATTAACTTTAGAGTTTCATATTTCCACTACTGTTAATAGTAGAACTGATGCGGCATGGTACCCTCAAAGACTTAAAATCTGCTTTATCTAAAAATGCTTATTTCGAAACTGTGCAATGGGTGCCCAAAGAATTCTGCAAGGGAAGTAGGGAATTCCCATAAATTCTATCAAGTAAAAGGTCGAAACAAGAATTAATGGGACTACCTTTTAGTAAGTGACCTGATTCGTTTGCGGCGAGTGAAGATCTCAAACAGATTTCTTTTGTGGAACGTCCTTTTCTTTAATATGTCTGGTTGCATAACAAACAGAACTAAATTACGTACATTTCAACGAACATTTTGTGTATTTTTATTAGTAAAAGAGACTCTCATTGCCCGCTTACTTGACAATGATAGTTGTTCATTTCTACTCATACAGAAAGACGTCTTATTCGTCTTTGTTTTGATCCATATTTACTCCAGAGAATGTCTAAGAATCCCCTATTTTCTTCGGTCAATTCCTTGCGCATCCATTGCACAATTTTGGAAATTGCATTTTTGTATAGGGTAGGTTTAAAGTCTTTGAGGGTGTCATAGAGCTTCAGTTCCTGTATTACATACATTGACTTGTTTACGGTTTATCTCTTTAAGTATTAAGGAAAAAGCATTGTATAATTTACTTACGGTATTAGCTAAGCTTTTCTTTATTAGAATAAACGAAAATTGCGCAACTGAAAATTTCCGTCGTACCTTGTAGTGCATCATTTACTCATGTCAGAAATAACGTTCCGGTTTGGAAAGTGTTTATCCATTATCTATATAATTCCCTTTACAAGATTGACAGTAATATCAAACCGTGAAGCAAAAGCGATATTTATAATAATATATTTGTGCCGCGAGTTCTCAGAAGTAATATTTACCCTTCAATTTCTGTGGTCAAATATTTTCTACATCCCTCTATACACCGAGCCGTCGTAGTTCCGTGGTTGAGCGTTGTCGTAGTATTCCAGAGGTCGTGGGTTCCACCCCAGCAGCCGACATTCCTGACTGAGGTTTTTCCAGGGTTTTTCGTCAGTCACATTAGGTAAATGCCGGGATGTCACCTTCAATATAGGCTCTGGCCGTTACCTTCCCGCATTCTTTCCCTCCCCTACCCCAGCCTAAGCCTTAGATGTCTGAAGGCCATGAATAAGATTTAAACCTCTCTATAAGACTAAAATGCTCTCCTCGGCTTATAATCTCAAATACAGAATAGTACTTTCGAACATGCCGATATTCTGTTCTATTTAAACTTGAGAGTGATAATGCAGCAAATCAGATTTACCCAGAAGCCTTTTCTGAGACACGGATTGATTTATACATAGATAAGAAGTTGTTTATTTTCTTTTCTAAATTCATAAACTAGATGGTTCTAGCAGCAGACAATAATATGAAAGAGATGTTACGTCACTAAACATTTACACCAATCATAGCGTGTCGTTTTCATCGGGTTACGTATCAATATAAGAAAGACTTATACGAAAAACGTTTGCCACAGCAAGGTACAGTACGTACAACAGAATAAGTGAGAAGGTGTATTCGAAGGTATGTATCAGGCGCTTCCGAAGTTCAGAATCATGTTCTAACAGTTTTTGCTACAGTGACGTCACGGGCGGATAGCACATAGGGACCCTTTCAATAGGCGGAGGGAAAATAATTTATTATTGCCGTTTGAGTGCGAATTTTTTGATACATCAAAAACTGTTACAATCTGCAATATATAGGCTATAAAATAAAGAATATTTTGCTTCAATAGCTGTAGTAGTTTCAGACCTGCAGCCTGTTATTTGATTTGAATATCAATTTTTCATCAGTTTATAATAAAAATAATTTTATAAAAATCTTTTGGATGTGAATTTTTTGATACAAAAATGACCACTTCCCCCTCCCAAGATCAACATTTTCGACACCCAAGATCAACATTTTTGCTGTCAATTCTTCAGTTTCTTTGAACATTTTAAAATGATGGTGAAGGGTGTTTAATAATCAGAAGGGTGGTTAGACCGGAAAAGAGCGAATATATTCCACAAAATGTTAATTTTATTCTATTTCTTCTTTCTTTTGAGCTACTTTGTTATGTTCTTGAAGTTTATACTGATTCTTTTTCTTAAGCTTATGTCAATTACAAGGTCTTTTTAGCTGATCTATTAAAATAATACAGGGGCACTACGCGAACTGATAAACACCACGGACTTTGTTGATGGACCACGAAAGTTTTAAATTTTTTCCTTGACTGGTAAAGATATTTTTTTAATGATGTATTCAGAATGGGCAAAGGTTTATAAGGAATTGACCTTTCTTATCGTCTGAAGGCCCTTTCAGGAGTTAAGGTTAAAAAAAGCAAGGAAAAATTGATTTTCTTAAATTTATTTTTTCATCCCATTTCCCGAATTTTTCGTGAAGTTTATACCAATGGTTTCTTTTGCTTATGATACTGACAACAAGGTCTCGCTGATTTCTTTGCTAGTATAACATGTACGCAGTGAATCAAGAATGAAAACACGGAAATGTAAAAATACAAGTTTTTTACATTCTTTTTTCTTTAGTTCACAATGGTTCGTGGTGTCCTCAAATCTCTTCAACGTTAATTTAACTTATTTCCCGACGTCACGCAATGATGAAATTTGCACAGCGACGTAAGTCGGACGACAATACAATATTCTATTGTTACATTCATATAGTTTTATATTTTTAAAGCATATTATAATATTTCTTTTTAATATGGACTTCTTTAGCCTAAAATAAATACTAACGTGCAACGATCTGTCGTTTGACTGGTTGCAGAACGCTTTAGGATTTGGGACAGGAAACATTAGCTTGAGAAAAACTATACGAACACAGAAATAACTAAAAAATAAAGACATACTTTTCTTATACAATTCGTACTAAAAAGTGAAAAATAATTTTGTTTATGAATGACTAAAAAGAAAAGCATGGGGCGCGCCAATTCAAGAACTTATAAAGTGACTGTATATGAGAGCGCACGTCATGCTTTTCTTTTTAGTCATGCATAAAAACTATTTTTCATTTTTAATACATAGGTCTTAAAAAGTATGTTTTAAAAAGTATTTTTTATTATTATTTTTACTCACATCGCTTTGAGTAAAAAGAAAATCTGAAGTAACTACTGAAAGGTTATATCTGAAGCATCACATTTCATAGAGATGTCTGGTGGGTTTACTGTAATCAAAATAATCTTGTCCGTACAAGGAAAACATACGACACTAGGAATTTTGAAAGGAGTGGAAATTTCATTACAAGCAAAACATTATCTTTTAAACCGCAATTTATCCTTATATAGATATACGTGGCAAGGCTACTGAATTTATATACTCTTATTCCATATTATATAAAACAAATCCCATCCAAACAGCCATAATAAATTATTTAAGGATAAAAAATTCACTATCCAACTCAAATAACAGGTCGTAGCTCTGAGGGAACTGTAGCTATTGAAACCAAATTTGTCTCATATTATAGGCAATATAGCGTAGATTATAACAGTTTTTTTGTTTTATCAAAAAATTCCTATCCAAAAGGCCACAATAACTTATTTATCACCACCTCTTAAGAAATTTCCTATGCGCTATCCGCCTCTGACGTAAAGGAAGCGTGGTTTCCGAAGGGACACGAGCGCACTCCGAAGTTCAGATGAACAGCCCCTGTGTCACAGCAACTGTGAATCACCATGAAGTCACACGCAGGGCGCCATTTCATAACGGTGGTCTTATTTATTGTCCGCTGTGCTTATTTATATTCTAAACATTCATTCATTATTCGTTACGCAGTAAGATTATTGTAATACAAAGTTAATAAATACGTCAATACAAAGTTAAATTATTCAATACGTACATCAGAATCCTCGTGTCTTCCAAATCCTCTAAAGTAGAAGGGTTTCCCATTGATTTGTAAAGTTGTATTATCCCGAGAAACAGTTCTTATTCCGAATTTCAGACGATAGATGTCAATAGGAGATCTTTGACCGGGTAGAACCAAATTTACCTAAAAAAAGTGGAATAAATATTTTAATTTATTCACGTAAATTGCTTTCAAATTATAGGCTTATTTCAGAAATATCATACTTATTTACCGAAACTAAAACCTTAGCCTACTTAATTTCAAATATTATTACCAGACGCCTAAGTATATGTGAAATTGATTCATTCAATGTAAGGCACTTTCGCTTGACAATAAAGTTATTTAATAAGAATACAGGTCGAATTGTGGCTGAGTGAGATAGTTAATAAGGAATAAAATATTTTGCATAATAGTTAAGTCAGTATTTAGCCAAAAAAAAAACCTAAGTAAACGCATAGCCTAAGGATTTATTATGTTGAAGTCGTCAGGAACCACACAACCATGGAAACGATATTCCAAAATATTTAATTGGAACTAATTATGTCATTCTTACGTCCTGCACGAATATGTGATAAGAAATTGAATGTCGTTTACCATGGAAATGGTAAATACTTTTACGTTAGCACTCGTATATTATCACGGGAATTGTAATATAGTTGAAACCAGTGTTTCTGTCAGGAATTTTCTTCCGGGGGTGCAAGATCAAGTCGTGGGGGGACATCACGAAAATTTTAAATAATGCTTATTGACTCCTAAGTGCTAACACTATAAAACAACACTAACATTACTTAAGAACATGTCATACTACCATGGGCGGCACTTGCCGGTCAGAAGTGGGGGAGGGGGGCAAGTTAGCCTTTGAATGTTTTGTTTTCAGTGTAAAATATGTATGACCTTCTAGTGGAGTCATCAAAAGTGAGATTGCATAAATAACAGGATATTCTTGTACACCATTTACAAATAAACGGGGATACATTATTTATATTTAATTAAGATAATTTTTAATTGTTGAAATGTATTCATATGTGGACGAACTGAGGGATTGTGATCAGTTTTCGGCTGTTCGTTTTCATTTATTTATTTTTTACATATTTTGGCACATTTTATACCTAAATACATAATTTAGTGCATTTTCACCTCGCATACATATTTTTCCAATTGTTTAACAAATTAATTTCGTGTATAATGATTTTAATATATATAATTTAAAAGTAATACTGACTGAATTTAATGTTTCCGGTAATTTGTTGTATTTTCTTCGTTTAAACTTCAGCATATACATTTTTTTTTCAATTTCTATGTAATTTTAATATATATACAAATAATTCCTCTACGTTGCTTTTTTAAAACTAATTGTTTAAAGAGGTTCAAATTTCTGGTGATAACATCGTGTGATGCAGAAAAAAGTTTTACGCGGTATAAATCTTGTTTTTTTAACCTGACAACCGACATTCCTTTCTATTTGAAAATCAGAAAATGCAAAGTGCTCTACATTGTAATGTCAGAAAGAGATGCTCGCCTTGTAATTGGAAGGCCCCGGGTTCTATGCCGGTGTAAAATGGCTGGAATTGGGTTGTATCTGGAAATCTTTAAATAAATAAAACGATATGCTTGTAAGTAGCAGTAATAGTTCATTCTTGTTTCAGTTTTTCGTGGAACGTATATGCAGACACTCGAAAGCATTATTTGCAATATATTCCAAAACTACCAAATTTGATGTAGGCGCTACTTTCGGTTTTTCTCACCTAATATCACATTCTCACTTACGACCTTTACTTTGTGACAGATCTCAACTTGTAGAATTATGCAATTACTGGAACTGAACAAGCTTGAACAGATTATTTTTGTAACATTTCATAATAATCGATAAAATAATGACATGAACTCTTAATAAGTTGACTTTGTTTTGCTAGTATGGTCAGTGGGTGACAAATTACAGGGAGCAATTCCCCCTTTTCCTTTTACGCTTTTCAATGCACAATTTCTGTATCTTAAATGGTCGAAAAAGTGGGAGGGGCAACTGCCCCCTTTCACCTCTCTAATCGCCGCCCATGCATACTTTCTTAGTTAACCTCAAAATAACATGAACAATATTTATAGAATGTACTTTTTTATATGCGTATTTCAAAATAATGTACTTTTTACAGTACAATGTATAATGAACTTTTTATGGAACGTACTTTTATATGTTTGGGCAAAGCCCCGACGAAAGTATGGTTGGAAGAAACAATGCCTTAAGGTGGTTATTATACTATCGAGCTTGCTGATCATCTTAGTGAATGGTTAGCTTGGAGCTTCCTGTCGAGGAAGCTCGAGTCCACTTTGTGTTATTACACTATCCAGCATCCTGTTGAGGTTATGTCTTCAAATGTTGTCCAGCTTGCTCGGGAATTACAATAAAAAAATTCTTCTGTTAAAGTAGTCTACGGAAAACATTTTCTTTTCTTTCTGTGATGCATTTATCAAGAGTAATAAAGCCTTGCTTCGAAACAGTCTTAGTCTTGCGCTTAATCGGGCGCCGCCATGTTATGACGTAATCAGTCTGCCGACTACTTGTCATTAACATACAGATGGTATTTGATTTGTTAGTATTGTTTTAAAGAGATAGCAAAAATGGATCGAAAGAAATAGTATAAGTGGTGAATAGCATTTCTGTATGCCTTAACACGTCATTTAGTTCGTTTTATTCATTTAAAATTGATTTTTACTTTTAATGCTTCTTTAAGATATTGATATATTTTGGTAGCTTCTACACTAATTTATAGCAGCTCGTTTTTCATGACTAAAAACGTGGAGCTTATTAACAAAACGTCCCTTGTCCACAAAAGTGTAAAATTGAGATATTGGCATGATTTAGTTCATTTCATTATTTTTTAATATATTAGCAAATTTAATTATTCCAGAACGCCTGTAAAATCGTTTAATTATCAAAATAAACAGTAATTAACAGTAAAAATTGAATATATTTTATCTTTCCCAATTCTTTTTTTTATAAAAATGGAAAATCTTGGTAAACTAAACTTTTTAGTACTATATCTAAGATATTCATGGTTGCAAATTTTCCCTAACATTCAAAAATAAGAAGTGTATGAGAAGTGTTTTGTCTTGATTTCCCAACATTTATGGCTTTTGAACAAGAGACGTTTTGATAATAAGCTCCACAAATCATATCTTCTGCTAATGCTCTTTAGAACTCTTGTATTTAAAAAGAATTGCCTATTTTTTCTGTAAAAAAATGTGGGTTTTTACATCCGACAATCGTATACCTTTTTTAATGAATGCTAGTGAAACATTTTTCAAGAACTTAAAAGCATATGAATTAATAGTGCTCGTTACTGCCATCTGTTAACAAGAAACATAATAATAAAAGCATGTAAGAAAAAAAAATCTAAATTGAAGCTATTACATTGAAGTTACTCTTGAGTTTCGTGAAGTAAAATAAAACACGGCCTTTGATAGGATTCGAACAGCCATAGATGAAAGTATAAAAAGTTAAAAGTTGCGTACGCTAACTAATTGCGCCAAATTGTCAACACATCACAACTGACACAAACTAGCGATAAGAAGAGCACTGCAAGTTAAGACTGCCCCCTGTCATTGTTTCGAGCAATTTCTGTTATTAAAAACATGTTTCGGTATTTTAACTTATTGAAGTGTGTTCTGCAGATTTGTACATTAAATATCTCGTTAAGTGATGATGTGAATGTTCTTTCTCTTTCTTGTTTTTTTGTCTTCAAACTTCTGAATAAGGAACGTAACATAGGGAGATGCCTATAGCGACGGAAATAGTACGAATTGATTACGTCAAACCAATCAGATAATGAGTTTCGTTGTATGACGTAGGAGATTGTAAAACGTGAGGACGGTGACGTAAGAACGTATGACGTAAGGACGGTGAAAACGGAAATGTCCATTGTTTAACATTATAATATGTCTGAAGTCTTGATAGAGCTACCCGTATCGGAATCGTAGTCCTCTTCATTATTGTGTTATGTATGGTTAGAGTCGGTTCAAATCGTTCCTACATCATCCTCGAATACATGTTGAATAATTGAGTCTGTTGCCATGGCAACGGTAATTTGTTTATTCCAATATGATCAAAAACTTAGGGCTAGAGTTCTATATAATCGCATCAAGTGTAGAGGCAAATCGTATAAACGTTCTCCCACGATCATAACATGTAAAGCAAAGATCTCCAACAAAAGATGGCAGCACTATTTCTGTATATGTCTAATGTATTTGTTATCGTTGCATGAAATTTCAATGTTGCTCCTACAAATTCAAGCCTAGAGAGTTCTAACTTTCAGGGAAGAAAATTCTTAACCAATTTAAGAGTTCTATCTGTGCCAACCTTTTTCTTTTCTTTTTTTTTTCCTTGTTTAAAGAGCTTCATTGTTATAGGTTTCGGTATCCGTAATAACAATGAAGCTCTTTCAACAATGAACAAAAAGAAAATTAAAAATCGACACGGATAGAACTCTTGCATGGTTAAGAACTTTCTTCCCTGAACTATCTCGGCTTGAATTTGTAGGAGTAGCATTAAAATGTGGTGAAACGATAAAAAATACATTAGAGATATACAGAAATAGTGCTGCCATCTTTTGTTGGAGATCTTTGCTTTACATTAACCTTAAGAAACGTCTTTCTACCGCGTGTATACATCATCTACTTTGCGTTACAGATACACAAACGGAGGAACAACCATCAAAACGGACAAAATAAAACTATAAAAATTCCAGAAAATGGAGACGGCCAAAAAATGACTGTTAAAACTCCGTTTTCAAAATGAATGTATATCCTTAAATCGTTTTAAAAATAATAATTTTCAAATCTGATAAATTATTAACATTAATAAGATGTCATGAGCAAACTTACCTGTAGTGTGTACAGGTATCCTGGATCTGTATGCATTAGATATGGCCACCACAGTGTCGCGTTCTCAATCTCTATGTAATTAATGCACAAATCACTTTTCGCAACAATGGTTCCTTTTTTGTCAATCACATGAATACTACATTGTACATCAAGAGTATTATAATTGTCTGTCACCGTGTAAAGAACAATGTACTGGATGACTCCTGGAACATAAAGGTTGTATGTTGTTAGCCAGAGAGAAAACTGATAAAAAAAAAAAAATGAGATAGAAAAACCAAAATAGAAATTTATGTTTATATTTCGGAGCGTGCAGTTCGAGTTTAAAACTATCACTATTCGACAGCATCTGAGGCATGAACCCGTCTCTGTTTAGATTATTCTTAATTACTAGGACAATCCGATTATTTCCCAAGTTCTTAGTGCAGTCTGTGATTGTCTTGAAATCTGAATGTATCCACAACATATCTTTTCAAAAACTCATACGTAACTCCTTGTTCCACGTAAGGATTGAAAGCCAAGCCTTTTGAGATTCAGAGACTGCGAGATTTCGGGTAAAATACGACTATTTCACATTCTAGTTACAAGAAGGAATTGAATCGGTCATTGTTAAAACAGGAATATGCGCTGTTTTTAATGGCACATACCCCGTTTTTATCTATTCAATTATTCCAGGATTTTTAGTTGGGGGGGGGCATTAAGCCAGCCAGCATTGGGGAGTGTAAGTAGCAGTGATTTCGCCGGAATTTAAAGTCAAATTTGGGAAGGGGGTAAGTAGCGTTTTGCGCGCTTTCTATCGATTTTTTTGATCGTAAAAATTATAAATTTGGGGGGGATGTTCTCGAGAATTTATGGAGTGACACCCCCCTCACAGGGGGGAGTTCTG
Organism: Lepisma saccharinum; assembly: GCA_022664845.1. NCBI lineage: Eukaryota > Metazoa > Arthropoda > Insecta > Zygentoma > Lepismatidae > Lepisma > Lepisma saccharinum. Next base: position 70,249 of record JAGDQP010004599.1, on the reverse strand, counting down.
GCAGAATCACTGGTAAGTAGAGTTTTGCAGGAAATCTGCCTATTTTAACTATAAAACGTTTGAAAATGGAGGTTTGTACTCGACAATTTGGAGGGGATGATACTTTGCACCATTATTTACATCATTTAATTCATTACCTACATCATTTGCACTATTATCTACTAATCTACATCATTTAACACTACTCAAACTAAGTATTCATATTTTTTCTTTACTATATTAGGTGACGTCATTAATATTAGGTGACGTCATTAATGCAACAATTCGTTATGGGTTCATAATCGTACTTTGGATGATGATGAGAATTATCATGATAATAACTATAATGATTATGATTATGATGCTTTGAATGATGTCAAAAGAGTGCTTAAATATTTCAATGCATTGATATTACGCAATCTGCATTGCTCTTTGAAAGTCGTGGATTTGTAACTCAAGAGATGGCAGCACAATTTTATATGTTCCACAATAACTTATGCTTGCTTATATTTAAAGACATGTTTGCTTGTTTGTATCAGAAAACGTAATATTTTTGTTGTTATTGATTTGTTGTAGTTTAAAGAAGACAATTGAAGTATGTTTCATTTGTATGAACTTGAGAACAATTTCGTGCATGTAATTGATGCGATAATGTGTAACGTATTTGAGATGGGCGTTATGTTCAGGTGAAAATCAATATGTAGATGTAGAATATTTGTTACCCATTGTTTAAAGAAAGGTTGTGATATCACTAACATTTAATTCTTTAAGGTGGTATATTTATCTTTTTGTCAAAATCTTTAAAGAAGCAGTGTGAAAAGTGGCTTCGGGTTTATAAGAGATCTTGTCCACAACAATCATGGCGCATAGTGAAGGAGAAGATCTTTTGATGCAAAATGTATCTTGTCCACGTCCATTAAATGGTTATTGGCCATTTTTGCTATGCAGTGCAACAAAAACGAAAACCGACCGGGTAGCCGTGCGGTCTCAGGCGTTAGGCCAACGACTCGAAGAAAGTCCCGGCATGGGTGTCTTTTAACTAGAACCTGACGGATAATCAGGACGAGCCGAAGTCAACAGTTACTAGACTCAACCATATAAAATAAAGTTTACTTATAAGAAAGACAATAACGGTACACAACTAAATTTCGCGGGATTTGCATTCATTTCTCTCTCGCAAAAGAGTTGAGTGGTATTACCGATTATAACTGCAAAATTTCAAAAAGTTTTAACGGTTGGTTTTGTCTTAATTGGCAAAACATATAGAATATTTCTGTAATAAAATTGTTTATTAGCGAAATACATTTTCTGCAAAAGTATTTTAAATGGTAAAAATCCTATTTGACACTCAATTTTGCAACAAAACGTAACTTGTCCAGAAAGTTTGGTTTGAAAACTTCTCTTCCTCAACATATTTCATTCAGTATTTGGGACATGATCAGTATAATAATGCCAATTAGGTTGAAAATAAACTCTTAGCAACATCAATATATCACACACAAAATATTTCGTCACTCCTATAAGTTTCTGAATCACTAACAGTTCCTCTTGATTTTTCCTTTACTAAAAAAATTATAAACTGGACAAGAATCGTTTTGAATATACGCTCGACAGTTGTCAACTGTCACGTAAGTGATGACATTATAAATAAACAACCTAACTTGTTTGGTCCTTTCTTTATTGGAAGCTTGCAGCTCTAGGGTTAAAGATATGAGGCTGGCTATAGCCCTAACAGCAGAAAGGCCGAAGTCCTGGATTAAGCCCCTCGTACACGATTCAATAAACATTGAATCAAATTCTTGAACAAGCAGTTGGATCAGTGCGTACACGATCCAACTGGAATAATCAAAGGGTTGTATCCAAGTAGTGTTGAAAGTGCTTGGATGGTGCTCGTACACGATTCGATAAGTTAAGCGGAAGTGTGAAGGAACCAAAAGTACATGAGTCGATTTGCTCTTTCTGCGTTGAAAGAGGGAACATGGAGTGAATGTTAAACATGATATGCGTCGCTTTTAATAAAATAATAACCTGATTAACGGCTGCGATTCCGTAGTTGGTGATGCCTCGAACATCGACTTTTTATTGCTTTATTTAAAACTCTTTTCAATCCTTATAAATTTCTATTTATTTCCGGTTACACGCACTTCTATAAACATCTAACGACAACTAACAATCCAAAGTGAAAATGCATATTTTATTATTATTTCGTTACATACGCACTCCAGTTGATCAAGATAGCGCCATGTGGAGGCATACTAATCGTGACACTTCATGTCGGAATAGATTTATTTGCGTTCATTACTACATGCAGATTGTAGGGATGCGGCGGAATATTAATAGCATTGCGTCGTATTATGAATGACACATTATTTGCTACAAAAATCATGGCCACAATATTGAATAAGCAAAGGCGAGTTAAAGAAGGTTAGATTTTTATTATATGCGATGCATGGTTTAATGTGCTCGCTCACCAACGTAAAAGCAGCCAAGTAATTCCAAGTACTTTTCGCTATTTCATACACAAATTAATGTGCTCGTTCACCAACGTGGAAGCAGCCAAGTAGTTCCAAGTACTTTTCGCTATTTCACTCTAATTTAATACTTCCATGACTCGAAACTTTGTTATATTTTAAGTTACAACACTTTCACATACGTTGGAAAAGATTACATTGTTTTGTGCCGTATAGTAAAGTGTACCCAGATACTTCTGTGTTTAGCAGCTTTGAACTTCCTACATACAGTAAATAAAAACTCGACCTTTCCACATAAATTATGAGCAATTCAGTAGCACTTTAAATATTAATATCCTACTGCTTCTAAATACAATACGAACTTTATTAGGAATTATAGTAAACCCTCTGTATCAATTTCTATTGCAATAGTGATTGTACAAAAACTACAGAAGAAACATCAGGTACACTTTACCTCAGCAAGATGCGATGGAATTTCTTGTAGCGATACTTTATTTATTTTATTTTGATTTTCTGATAATATCTTTTTTTCACATCATAAAAACAAGGCTTTAAAAATTCCCTGCTCCATGTTAACATCTTAATTTTTAGCATTCCGGAAGCACTGTTATCACGTGTTCAAGTCACCAGCGATGTGATTGGTAGATCAGTGCGTTGAATTCAATAAAAATAGGACGGGTTCTAAATAGGACGAATTGGATGAAAAGACTTGAATTCAAGAGATTTCCTGTGTGGAGTCTCTGACTCGTGACGTCATTTTCATCCAATTGCTTGTTCAACGCTCTTGTTCAAGCTTTATTGAATCGTGTACGAGGGGCTTTAGGGACACTGCAGCTCTACTGACTGAAAAGGGTAGCATGCGACAAATATCTTTGGAAGTACGGTATAACATTTTCTTGGACGAAAGAACCACGGAACCGTGTATTTAACAGCAATAGTAAAGGTCATGCTGATGTTTTTTTTTTGTTTTGTTTTTACCATAAAAGAAATATGTTATGTACTGTTAATGTGAAAATAATTCACAGCCATATTCAATCCATTACTGAATTAGGCCTCTTCCGGAGGTAGGAGTTGGTCTGCTGCTCCCAGACTGACCAGACGTGTTGCGGAGAGGAGAGCCGAAGTCTTTTATTTACAGCAGCTCCCATAATTGCTGGGTGAACACCGTTCCAAACCCCCTCGCTTTGGAAAAAAAAAATCGTTGACAGAGCCAGTAATCGAACGTGAGACCCCATGATCAGCAGTCAGCGACGGTAACCACTACACTAGCGGGGCGGTCATATTTAACAGCAAAATTTACAACATTTACTATAAAATGTACAGTAGTACCTATTTGAGAGTTTGTACATAGTGTGTTTCCGGAGTATTCGCAAATCAACAAGTCAGTATTACCATGACATGAGTGCTCGAATTTGCCATAAACGACATATTTAATGGGAAACGACATATTTAATGGTAGTGTTTTGAAGGACATAAATTTGTATTTTGTGTTTCCCTAACTGCGGTTTCATTTTAAAAAAGAATGATAAATTCTCGGTTTTTTGATAACACCTAGTATTCAGGATATGATAACAATACTTTGAATTATGTCGAGACAGTTCAGATTAAAGACATTCGAAGTAAGTAAGTACGAGAGTTATATGTTAGTAATATTAGCTGTTTTACGTCTTACCTGATGAATTAGTAATGGTTGTTTTCACTGTTATATCTTCAACATAAATTTTTGGAGTAGTATACAAATACACAGGTCTATGTATTCCAGCATAGTTGAAGAAGTCAAAATTGTATGATAATGTCGTAAAACCTTTAGGAGCTCTGAAAAAGAATGTACAAAATTATAGTTTGATTAATATTCCATTTTCCCCGTTATCAAAATAATAATCTTCGTCTAATTGAAGGGTATTGTGACAGGAGCTAAATATCATCAACAAAAATTGGACGATATCGACTATACGTGAGCTAAACACTAAAGAATCAATATCCTACTTATTTTGACAGGGTTTAACGAGTAAGGGTATTTATTATTTGCGATAAGTATGGATGTTCATGAACTGCTGTAGGTAGAAAGTTTGAAATGGAATGTTGTCAACACAGTGCAATACTGCCAAGTAAATCTAGGAAACTGTAGACATGCTGATCTCCTTGAAACTCCGGGAAAGTATAGTGAAAGTGAAAATATTTGGAGCCCCGTTTTCCGTTTTTGTCCATAAAACTATTTACAAATGTTTTTAACTAATCTTCCCACCTGAAAATCACGAACAATGACAAAATTCATGGTTATATTAAAATTGTCATAACTTTGTCAATTTTCATCCGATTTGGACAATTATTTTTCTTTTAATTGAAGAGGAAATAATCCTCTATAAGACTGACAAGTTTAATTTGTCATTACAGTTTATAGTGAAACCTACTTCCCCACTGATTCGGTTATAGTGAAATAGCTTTTGATTATCATGTTTCGGTTTCCATTCGGTGTGACATTCATAGAAGCTTTCGTAATATGGAAATGTCAATAAAAAATGAAGTATTTGTAGATGTACAAGTAAGGATGATGTATAATGTTAATTTTAATGTGTCTTATTAGTAAATTTTTTTTAGGAATGCTGTAAACAAATTTTGGTTTGTTTACAATATGTGACTTACGTTTGGAATACAAATTTATATGTAACTCTATTAACAAAAATAGATTACGGAATACATATCCAGGTAAATAAATAAATAAATACATATGTGCCGAATATCAGTGTTTCAGTGTATGTACAATATTTTAAGAATATAGCAATTTTAAAATCATTATTTAATGATAGTGTCTGTCAATACACAAAAAAAGTGAAACGACGCTGTATAAAGGCGAAGTTTTTATTACACGCGAATGTCAATTCCTGAATTATATAATTAATTCAAAAACTGCTCTGATAGATTTTAAATGAACATTTCGAAATACAAAATAATAATGGAAGAATAAACAGGTTTTTTGTATAATTTAGTAAAACGGTCATTAGTAATATGTCAATATATCTTTTCAAAACAATTTGTACAGAAAATGTAATATATTAGTAATATATTGTCATTATATTTCAGTACATGGGTATAGTAAAAGGGAATTGCTTGGAAAAGCTATTTCACTATAACGGAATCAGTGGGGAAGTAGGTTTCACCATAAACTGTAATGACAAATTAAACTTGTCAGTCTCATAGAGGATTATTTCCCTTTCAATTTAAAAAAGAAGTTCGTGCAAATCGGATGAAAATTGACAAAGTTATGACACTTTTAATATAGTCATGAACTTCGTGATTTGTAGATGGGAAGATTAGTTAAAAACATTTGTAGATCGTTTTATGGGCCAAAACGGAAAACGGGGCTCCGAATATTTTCACTTTCACTATACTTTCCCGGAGTTTAAAGGAAATAGGCGTGTCTACAGTTCCCTCGCTTTACTTATGAGAGACTGGAGTATTACCAGACAATTTTCGATTCCAGACTTCAATCTTGCTCAAGCTAGTGTCGATATAGGAGGAACAGAGTATGCAGTCCTGATGTTTTGTCTCTGTCCAAAGAAATTTACCCAGAAAGGATACTTATTGTAGGAGATTTACGGGAAGATTCTGTCATTATAAACCGTGTTTTGCTGGTTGTTCAAAGAGTTTAAGGAAGCTCGTAATTCGACGACAAAGATAGGCCCCAACTATGAACCAGGTAACTATCTACACAGCTGCCACCATGTTCGTGAGTATCGCCGGGTAACCGTTAACTACCTAGCAGACACGTCAGACATCTCCCATGGTTTATGACACGTTTCCGTGCAATGTGAGTCTCGATTCAATATTTTTTTTTTAAAGAAAAACGTAGAATGTATGCCATCTCCTCCATGAAGCCTTTGCTGCGTGCGAGCTGTTATTGTTCTCTTGACTAAAGTTTGATCTTGAACATATTGACTCTTCTAGAACTGTCATGAAGAAGGCGGAGGTGGTTCTGAAGACCATGTCAAAGGCTGAGTTCCACTACGAATTCCAAGGTTGGTAGACCCGTCGGGTCAAGCGTATTCAACTTGATAGGTACTACTTCAAAAAGAGTAATGTCCACTTGGACCCTGCCTAATGTCTCTGGTGTGTAATAAGTTCATTCCTATTCATTATCACTATTCGTCATTAACATACACCAGCATATGCAAAAATGACACACTCAACCGTCACACTACTTCGCTGAATATAAAATATTTTCATTCTAAACTCCATCATCTGGTTAATTAGATACATTTAAGATTTGTAATAACATGTTTCATTTTGAAGATGTGGTGAAGACTGTTATACCTTTAAAGCAATGCACCTTTTAAGACTTGATGTTTTATATCATTTACAGAAGTGACTCAGAGGATGATAATGTGGGAGACACTAGTCTTCACATCGGCCGGATGGCCATGCGGTAGGCCAACGGCTCGAAGGTCGCGGCAGGGGCATGGGTGTGGATTTTAACAGCTAAGGGGCGAATCGTGACGGGCCGAAGTCCGAAGTTACTAGACTGGCCCATATAAAAATAAAGTTTACCAAAGTTTCACTAGTCTTCATGACAATAGCAGTAACGATGATTATGAAATACTGAAGGAAGATAACATCAGTAGGAAAAGGACTTCGAAGAACAAGATTTTGAAGCCAACTAAATGTGATATTCAAGGTATGACAATGATGTTTTTCAAAGGGGAGGGGATATTCAACATTTTATTGATCAAATAGTAAGTTTAATCAACAGAGTTGATGGCTTTACAAATCAAGTTTCTATAATTAGTGGGAGAAACCAGAACGTTTATGTACAGTAGGTGAGATACAATATTATGGATCTAATATTGTTATAAAATCAACGAAACCATTCAATTATGACAAAATATGAAGAAAGATCCAACAGTATATGTCTAAAAGATAGATATGAACGTCTGTGGTAACATACATAACGTCTAATGATTTCATTGACCAAAGTTCTCTTTCACCAATTTACATTCCTTTGGTTCATATTCCAGCTGATGGCAAATCACTGTAAGAGACAATTCTTATATGTTGCCATGTATACCAGTACCGTACCTGTGAACAAATACGATGTAATGTTATTATATCACAAAAATTTTAATTTTAATGTTTAATGTATTTACTAATTATGTGTTCTGATTATATAACGATTGCGTCCAACGTATATGGCCATAGTTGGAGAAAATCCTAAAATTAAGTGTTTAAAGGGTACAACGGTCTACCCTACTAATGTAATTTCTGCATCTCGTGTAGTTTAATAACCTTCGAGTTGGGTCCAGGGCTTGAAAAAGTTAAGATCAGTTTTATTGCATGATACCGGTCGAACCTAAAAGGTTCAAGCATCTATTTGAGAAAAGAAATTGAATACTTATTTAAAATATTGTGAAGATTTAGGGAAGTTTAAACTTTCCTAGCCCTAAAATGATTGCCCAAGTTTGTTCGTAAATCCAAATCGCTTTTCTATCTTCATTCGTTGATTTTTTTTTAAAGTGTTTATAATCATTTGTAACTTTTTTTACCTTTGTGGATCGTTGTAGATGTTGACTTCTCCCTGAGGTAGAGTATCTCGTGACAAAGTACTGTTCACTGCAACGGTTACTCTGTTTTTGTTTCCATAATTCAGAAGTTTAGTCACATCTGCTTGGAAAGGTAAATGTCCACCACTATGCTTCACAACTTCTACACCATTAACCCACTGAAAGAAGAAATAATGAACGCATATAATTATCTGTACTTCACAGGTAAACTTCACTATGTCACTTTTCGCAAACCTCGAGCTCAGTTCATAAATTTGTTGATTTGAGCACACTATTTCACTTTTTTCTGTGACGCGGTGTTGTGTTGTCAATTGCCAATCTACATAATAAAATTAAAAATTATTTTTGTTGTTGTCATAAGTAAATACAGAAACCACTGAACCGATTTTTAACCCTACAGCGATCGCGCTCTTTCGTTAAACGAATTCGGTCGCGTGGGGTCCGAATACGTCACTATTCCAACAGAAATCTTAATGTGCTAAATATCGTATACGCCAGTACGTAGAGAGGAATGAAAAATCTCAACTACTGGAAACGAACAGAAAGGGCGGTAACAAATCACTCCCACAAACTAATTCAAATTTCTACTGGGGTCCGTGTGGATCTCACGCCACCGCTTTAGGGTTAATAATTTTTGGTAATAAGGTACTCTTTGGTCATCTCAAGGTTTTATGGAGATAAATATGATATTACAGTTAGCAAGAGTCGAGATAATGTACCATCAAAAATACAGTTAATCCATTGTTGATAACGATGAAATGAACCAATGGTTTTCGTTTTAATTTAAAATAATAAGAAATTAATTAAATACAATACGTTGGCAACGCTAAAAGTTGTATTACTACTACCACTACTACTAATGCTACCACAACAACAGCAACTACTACTATCACTATTACACCACCACCATTACTACTACTACTACTAGTGTTAGAATAATAACAACTGCTACATCTACAACAACTAATACTACTATTACTACTACTACAACATAACAACAATTACTACTACTAACACTAATCTCCCCTTTTATTACTTACCCATACCTTACGTATTACAGTTTATACAAATCTTAATTAAATTATTTCTGGCTATCAACAATGAGCATTTGAATAAAAAATGATTAAAATATTTCTTTAATTCATTTAATTATTATCTATTCATAATGTATTCTTTTCAACCCGCTCCAAGAGGCGGGCAAATCGGCTAGTTCTTCTATAAAATAAACAATATCTGTGTACACCTCCGTGAAGAGCATGCTCAAATATATAAAACTATCTACTGAGGGTTGAGTTTGCCAAGAGTGTCATAGTGCAGTTTACCTCCGAGGTTCAGACATAAAGAAATACTAAAGAGTATTTTTTTTTCATATTCGTCTGTTAATATGAATGAAGAATTACTCTTATGGATAGGAAGTGAACACAAATAGTTACATTTATGCAACGTAAGCTAACGACAAAATTTGCTGGAGTTTTGAATCAGTTTCTTTTGAGTGTTTGGCATATGGACAAGACACAATTTGCTTTATTATGGATAATAACTTAATATTGCTGCGTCGATCCCAGGTTTCTAGTATACATGTAGCTTGGTAATGTACGACTCACATATATTATGCTCTTAAAGTTTTGAATTGATGTGTAATCATGAGTATGTGACTGTGTTGCCTTGAATTGAGAACTGCAAAGTATTATTTTGATACATACATTGAAGGGGACTCGGAAATATGGCGTCGTAGCGTTGGTACGACGACAAAATCTTCTGAAAATCACACCTTCTCGCACTTGTTAAGCAAAATGTTTAACTGTTAGTGCTTTTGAAGATCCAACATCTTATCCAATCTTTGGATTTTTCATCAAAATTAACCGTTTAGTGCATCATCAATTATCTTTTGAAGGCTGTGACTAGTGAAGTGGAAAGATCGGAATGTGCTATAAGATGGTTGCCATGGCAATTATTCAATAACCCCTATCAAAAAGGAGAAAATTAAATATTATGATGGAAAAACATACCTATATTGATGAATAATGATTATATATAACAATGTTTTGATCAACATGGCCACAAGAACCTGGATCATTTATAATTAACGAAAACGAAACAAACTTTACCAATTATGACATGCGTTTCGACCAATGGAGATCATAAGAGATCCTGTCAATTAATCAAACAAACAAAAAAAAACACATACAGTGAAGAGTCTGATGAATAGCTTAAAGAATATTAAACTAAAGGAAATACCTGCTTGCTTGTCAACCAAATAATAATTGTTTTTGTCTATTTATTGTGCTAGTCTGCAGCATGATTAAAATTCAACTATCGTGTATGGTGGGACATACTGTGGATAAGTATACCCAACGTAAATATTCCAATTCCACTCTTAGAACACATCAGTATTTGAATTGAGAACTATATAGAAGGGGGTATAACACCTAAATTTTATGGAAAATGTACTATTCCACGTTTACTAACACAATCATTATTTGTAAAGGTTACTGCAGTTACAACTACGAGCTTCGTCTCCAACTTACCACTTGGGCATAGTAGTGAACACTTCCAAAGCGGATTAATACTCGACGATCAGTAGCCCACAATGCTGAAACGTAAAACTCTCTGTCATACCATACCCAACCGAAGTAGTCTCTGATGGTAGAATTTTGGGTGATGTCATTGTAACTTGAAGGCACAGGCATTGGAAGAACCTCTCCTGTCTAAAGAAAAAAAAAAATAGTTCCAAGTCAGCAATCATTGTTTGTCACCATTCCAGACTCCAGAGATTCTGCCAGGATTTTTTTTGTTTTGAAGGGGACTGTAAAGCTAACACTGGGGAGGTGTATGTAATGTTGCTCACGAGACGAGATTGAGGTTGTCTCGTCTCGAAAATGCCTTGTCCAGAAAGTGTCTCGTCTCGAAAAGATATAACGAGTTCTGCCTTGTCTTGTTTTCGCAACAATAGGTGTTTGTAAAGCGTTGCACGGTTTCTATTCACTTTTAAGTTTGGAGTGTGGCTCGAAAATTAGGGGAGTCGATACCTCTGTCATCGAGAACGGAGTCCGGAAGAATCCCTGGATTACTTAGTTTATTCAGTTACAAAGAATTTTAGAAACTGTTTGGGTAATAAATAATTTAATAAATTAATTTCAATTTCTTAATTAATTTGGATAACCATCTGTCGCTCTACTGATATTTGAAGGGCTTTAAAGCATATTAGCCTACCCCACTTTCACTACTTTTAACATAAAGCGTTTTAAATGATTAAATATCATCTACATTTGACATACCTTGGTTGCATAACGTTTGTGTGTTAGGCTACACTCGATTATCTACATATTAACTATGAAAGTACTTCCAAAATCTAATTATCCTTTCACTTATAATTGTTTAACACCTTGATGTACGATCCAAAGCGATGGTTAGACTAGTATGGATTAAAACCCTTTATTTCTGGTCAAAACTTATGCTAAACAAATTAGCAATTGCATATAAGCAACATGGAAGTTCGTTACATACAGTAACCAGTTTATTAATATCATTTGAAATTTATATCTTAGACTAGATCCAGGTCTTGGAATAGCAGAAAAATTGGACAACAATAGAAAAGATAGTTCTCAATAAAGGGAAATAATCGGTTAACATTCATAATCAAAAAGGACTACATAAATAAGACAGTAATTTAGTTGGAGAGATCTCATTATATTACATATTCCGTGATTCCTGTCATATGGTGTTTGTAAATTCAAATACCATATCAACATAACCAAGAACGTAATAGTAATCCTATTCGTTTGATAAGTTACGCGAACCAGTTCACTAAAAGGTTCTTTAACTATTATAATGCATCTTGGCCAGCAAGGTCACCAGACTTGTCTCCAGTAAACCACATTTACAGCTACCAAGGACGACGTCTGCTCCTACATCATAGATATACATAAACATCTGTAGAAAATACAGATATACAAAAACATACTAACTCCGTGTTTAGTTAGAGGAACACTGGTGGAATATATACCCCAGGTTATTCGGACCTGTATACATCGCCGCGTGGCATACTGCACCGCCATCACTCTATATTGTCACTTGCGTTCAACGTCATTCAACTGCTCTGTTGAACCTACTATTACAGCATGTGTTGAACGCCATTGACATCATGGCTTGTTTACAATGTGCTGTCCTTTTGCTTTGTTATTATAGAGTGCCAAGGCCTATTTAATGGTGTTGTCATTTCTATGCCCAGCAGTGTAGATTCCAAGAGAAACAGAAAAAGGAGAAAAGAAATGGAAGCCATAGATAGTATTAGAAGTGGTTGATTGAAGACAGCTAATCTTCTTTCTAAGGATATGTCGCGGACTCTAATCATGATTACGAAGGTATAAAAAGACTATAAAACGAACGACGCTTGCAGCAAGAAGTATTAGTCGTCCATTCCTGGATATTTTGGGTTCAAAGCCCGTTTCCGACAAGTCTCATTTCTACTGTAAGCCTCATTTCAGTAGACTAATGTCTTGCCTCTGTAGCTCAGTTGGTAGAGCATTAGTTTGGCAATCGGAAGGTCCTGGGAACAATCCCAGCAACGCCTATCCCGACTGACGTTTCTCCAGGATGTTCTTTTAGTCACACCAGACAAATAATGGGATGGAACTTTCAAAGAAAGCTCTGGCTGACTTCTATTCAACCTGCTTCCCCACTACCGTATCCCGGTCTGAACAAAAGTTTCCTAAAAGCCATAAATGCAATTCAACATCAAAATTCATGTTTCCCCCTCGCCCTCCAACCTCAAAGAGTACCTACAAAATTTATTTCGGATATAATTCTGAACAGCCAGACGAATACCCAATCTGCATAAAACAGATTGCTTCAGAAAACACAAGTGAAATATTTAAAATAAGATGTTAGCATGCAATGTAACGACGTCGCTTGAAATTAACTAGAAATTATTCTTTTAAACAAGTTTTTAGAAAAGGTGAAAAAAAGAAAAGAAAATACCTCTCGCAAACTTCGTGAATACCATTTGTCGCGGAATCCAACATTTTCATCGCCTGCCAAAGACGTGCGGAAATTCCAGACGCCATCCAAGGACTTCACTTCTCGTGTTTCAGATTCTTGCGGGTAGAGAATACCTTCCATGTTGGCGCCTCTTGCGGCAAGTTTGAGAACTATTAGTAGTGTGAACGTTGATGGTAATGTCATGATTACAGCTGCAAAGAAAATAAGTAATTAATTAGCAATGTAAAAAAAAACTTTAAAGACATACTTTTCTCAAACAATTCATACTAAAAAGTAAAAAATAATTTTGTTTAATCGTGACTAAAAAGAAAAGCATGTGGCGCTCTCTCGTATGCAATTACTCTATAAATTCTTCAGTTGGGGCGCCCCATGCTTTCCTATTTAGTCATGCATAAACAAAATTATTTATTTACGTTTTAGTACGAATTGTTTAAGAAAAGTATGTCTTTAAAGTTTTTTTTTAGTTATTTCGGTGTTCCGTGTTTTGTGACCCAAATCATATAGTGTTCTGCAACCAGTCAAAACGCAACATCGTTGCAGACTAGTATTTATTTTAGGTTAAAGAAGTCCATATTAAAAAAAAATAGCTTTTAAAATATAGAAATATATAGAAATATATGGAAGTAACAATAGAATATTTTATTGTCACCCGACTTATGTCGCTGTTCTAAGTTTCATCATTGTATGACGTCAGGAAATGAGTTAAAGATTTGAGAACACCACGAGCCACTGTGAACTAAATGAGTTGAAGATTTGAGAACACCACGAGCCATTGTGAACTAAATGAGTTGAAGATTTGAGAACACCATGAGCCACTGTGAACTAAATGAGTTGAAAATTTGAGGACACCATGAGCCATTGTGAACTAAATGAGTTGAAGGTTTGAAGACGCCACGAACAATTGTGAACTAAATGAGTTAAAGATTTGAGGACACCACGAGCCATTGTGAACTAAATGAGTTGAAGATTTAAGGAAACCACGAACCATTGTGAACTAAATGAGTTAAAGATTTGAGAACACCACGAGCCATTGTGAACTAAATGAGTTAAAGATCTGAGGACACCACGAGCCATTGTGAACTAAATGAGTTAAAGATTTGAGGACACCACGAGCCATTGTGAACTAAAGAAAAGAATATAAAAAAAGACATTACTATAAGTTAACAGGACATAGTATCAAGATTTCTGAGAGTTAATTAACTTATATGCATTTTCATTTGTCTTACATGAATTTTGTATGATAAAAATCAAAACCACTCACACCAAATCAGACTATGGGCGACGGAAGGAATATGTCAATGGTCCCCCCTCCCCCCTGGAAATTTAGTTAGTATTATCTAAAGTGGAAACAAGTTGTAGGCTAAATTTAAAAAAAAAACGTACAAGAACTTGAATAATAAGGAAAGTTCCATATCTATCAAATTTGTTGAGAAAATTATTGATTTTCACATAGACTATCGTCCGTTGTAGTTATCAGACAACTCAGATTCTCTTTCTAAAATTCCTACGTAAACAGAAAAACGTGTAGTTTCGTGGTTGCGTGTAGTAATTCTTAAACTGCTGTAAAAGAATCTTTTATGTAATGGAGAGTCTGTTCTGTTTCCAGTCATTTGGGGAACATTTGGGGCAGTTGCGAACGAATGCTACGTAAACAATAACACAGGCGAGACGAACAATGTTTTTCGACTTCCAACTCCTATTTCTGATAGGAAGGCACTGAAAGGAGTATTTGAATTAATCCCCAGCTGTCCCTGCTTCCTTCCTTCCAAAAGTCTTTCTTCTGACCAAATCGTGAAATTCTCAATTTGTGGAACTCCCTCTTTGTTATTCGAAATCAAGAAATCATAATTCCACATGTGATAAAAAAACAGCAGAAACTCTCTTTTACGTAAATTTCTATCACAGAGTTTATTTACATATCCATACCGATACTTTATCTTTCTTATTTTTCGAATAATAATAATAATATACCTGACTTTCGACTTCAATGTATGCAATATTTTAATCTTTATGGCGCGTGCCAACAGAATGGAGAAACACAGGCAACTACCACTTGATACCTCCCACCCCCACTCCCCCTTCCTGGAAAATTACCATGAATCAGGCGCTACAGGTTCACGTAATTTTACTAGATACAATCTTCCATCCTTTCCAAGGTACCAACCAGGCATTTGCCTGGTGTGAGTGAGGAAAATCCGTGGAAAAAACCACAGTCAGGTTAGGTGGCCACCAGAATTGTTCCCAGAATCTCCTATTCCTAAAGCAACGCCCTATCCACTGAGCCACGGCTATTCGGTTCCTATGAATTACACGATTGGTCAAAGTTAGCGGGACTTCAAGGACTCGTCAAAGACAATCACGTTAACATTCGATTACGACAGTAAAGAATTTTGAATTTTATGTATGGCCTTTAGGCATCCAAGGCTCAGGGGAAAGGATTCGGGAATGTGTCGGCCAGGGTCTATGTTGAAGGTATCATCCCGGTATTTGCCTGGTGTGACTGAGTAAAAAACTCATTAGGATGGTCGGCCGCGGGGATCGAACCCAGGATTTCATGAATGCGACGCCAACGCTCTACGAGTGAGCTACGGAGGCTCGGTACGACAGTAAGAAGAGTTGAAACGTACTCTTGTGTGCGTTGCGTACCTGTTCGTCACTAGAGCATCTATTTGAGGCTGCGATTCAGTCAGAATTTTCAGTTTGCGGGGGGGGAAGGGGGGTAAAGTAAAAATTCGGAAGATGTAAGTGCAGTTTGGTATGGTTTCTATCGATTTTTGACCGTAAAAATATTAAAGTTGTGCTCTCGAGGATTTGGGGGTAACACCCCCCCCCCATAGAGGAGGACTGGCGGAATCACTGATTTGGGGAAGCGGTTTTTAAACGCAGGCAGTGGACATGTAACTGTACAGGGTGATACAAAACTAATGGTAACAATTATACAAGTGAATTGTTCATACAAAAACTTGATATGGGAAATATTCTTACTGCTTCAAGCGTGTTGGAATGTTAAGGCTTTTACCGTTTCAAATATAACGAAACTCGCTTATTACACACATATTAGAACATGACAGGAATTATGAATCCAATTCCAACCAAACATGATATACTGCTGTGTGAAAATGTTCTTAATGTCTTGACCACTTGAAAATATTAGAACATTTATGGGAATCCGTTCCAACGGGAATCAATTTTTAACACATATTCAAGCATGACTAAGGAACCAATTCTAACAAAACACGGCGTAACGATGTTGGGAATTGCTCTTGAAACTTCAACCGTACCAAAATGTAAAAACATTTATCGTTTCCATGTGGTAACAAGGAGGATCCTATTTGGAAGACCGGATGGAAGGATATCATTGGGAAGACCGAGACGTCGTTGGGAGGACAATATTAGAAGCGATCTCCGAGAAGATTAGGTGTTCATGATGAAAACTGGCTTGATGTTGCCCAGGATAGAATCCAATGGCGAACATTTGTTACTGCAGCGATGAACTTGCGAGTTCCATAAGCCATAGAGTTAGTTAGTTTACTGTACTAACGAGACTTAGTTAAATTTCAAAATACATTGCATTAATTGCCAACCACAAACCCAACTGAATTCCGCAGACATTGCAGAAGAGAAATGCATCCTAGTTGAGTACGAAGCATTCTCAGAATAGCACATAAAATCGAGATATCAAAGTTTGATTTTACTAAGCATGCAATGTTGTCAACAAGCTTTTTAATGGGAAAGCATTCATTGTGTGATTACAGCAATCCTGTTATCAACGAACATTTTAAAATATTTTGTACTTAATGGACACTGAAAATATCTGGAATTAGGTATAAATGGACTAAGTTGGAAACATTGCCTTCATGAATACGTAGATAGCAAGCAAGTTTGTGACTTGATAACATATTTATTTTGTTAAGAGAAATCATTGAGAGACTAAGAATCTTTAGGTTCTAAATCTTCCTCACTTCCAAAAAAGAAGATGCAAAATTGTATACTTACCTGCCTCTTGTAAGACGATAAATGATTAGAAACTGTATGAAATCCCACTAAACAACACTTATATATATGTATTGAAAGGAAACATGTATTTGTTTATCAAACGCTTTGATTGTTTGACTCTTGAGTGTCATTCACTGTGGGCAAAGTCGTATCATAGAATCGTGACGTCACATGGGAGGATTGCCAAATAACATTCAAGTAAGGTTTACCGAAACAAAGTCTCTCTCTTCCTTGGGAATATTCCAATCCTAGTCATACAGACTCACAAAGATCACACCCACGATTCTCTCTCTCTCTCTCACTCACTCTCTCTCTCTCTCTCTCTCTCTCTCCCCCCTCTCTCTCTCTCTCTTACTATACTTTCGCCCGTCCCGATATGAGTACATTTTAAAAATCCAAAAACCATTTATGCTTCAGTCGGAATTCCAATCCGATACATTTTCGACGCTAGTTTTGCGCGTTAGACTTCAAGTCTACTGAAGTCAGGATTGTGGTGGCAGGTGGTAGGCTATTGTGTGTTCTATTGTCTGGGAAAGCCAAGGAAAACTTTGGAAAACATCAATCAGGATGATAGCAACGAGCGATGCTGGTTTTTGGAAGTCTGCATAAAATTTTTCTATTCCTCAAGGTACGTTATCCTACGAGCGTCTGTAGCGTCTGACGCTGTTCTAGAGACGCGACCTACTGCCCTACTCAATACTTACAATAAATGTCACTGCGATCTTCCAGTTTAGGAAACAATTACACGAGGACCGCGTCCGCAACTGAGAGTTTGCAGCTCAGTGTTATTAGTATATCTCAACATATAGGAGGTGTATAACCTTATAATTTGTCCCCCAAACGAGATAAAAAAAATATGATGCAAGATGTAGCCGCTCCTAAGCGTAGGGAGCCTTAGATGACCTACGTCTTACCTCCAGGACGGCCTAATGAGGAAGATGAGAATGTATAGATATAAAGATTCAGAGCATTTATTCAGAGCAGCTTCTTAAGGATAATCTAAAGCAACGATCCCCAACGAAAGATGGCAGCACTATCTCCGTATATGTCTAATGTATTCTTATCGTTACACAAATTTTCCTTGCTGCTCCTCCAAATTCAAGCCTAGAGAGTTCAAACTTTCAGGGAAGAAAGTTCATAACCAATTCAAGAGCATGAGCAATGCCGATTTTTTTATTTTCTTTTTCCTTCATTGTTGAAATCGCTTCATTGTTGTTGTGAATATCGAAACCTATAACAATGAAGCTCATTCAACAATGAACAAAAAAGAAAATTAAAACTGGCCATCGATCATGCTCTTGAATTGGTTATGAACTTTCTTCCTTGTAAATTTGAATTCTCTAGGCTTGAATTTATAGAAGCAGCAAGGAAATTTCGTGCAACGATAAGAATACATTAGACATATACGGAGATAGTGCTGCCATCTTTTGTTGGAGATCGTTGCTTTAGATTATCCTTAATTGCATCATGATCCTGGATGGGCACCGTTTCAGACCCTCTTGCTTTGGAAAAAAAAATATCTTGGTAGAGACGGAAATCGAACCCGGGATCCCACGCCAATAGGAGGTTACTAAATCAAACCAATCATACTATTTTTTTTATTTTTTTTACATTAAGCTACTTCATAAACATCACAAAAGAAATGGCTTCCAAATAGGCTTCTTAGCTACTAGTACAAGTTCATACACCTTGTCACTTTCATGAAAAGAGTTTGAACTTCTGCGAAATAAAAATCTCTCGATTTTCTATCTACTCTTGATCGCAACATCTAGGAAGGAGACATTTATCTCTCTCTGACAGGGACGAGAAATAAATGTGTCAGGGTGGAAAACTTATTTGCCAGGGGGTAAATCTCAGGCAACCCCCCCCCCCCCCCCTCGTTAATTCGCACACTACTTTGGACATGGCCGGGTCCCCGATTCCTTCCAAAATTCCCCACTTTGTTCTTGTTATGGTTTGTATTACTAACCTACACAAAATGGCATCTGAGTTGCATGAGGAATTTACTCAGTAAACAACATATATACTTCATAATATATTTTATCCTTTGTTAAATGTACTTCTTTTAAAGAAATTGTATTAACACCAATTTGTTGTTTAAACTTAGCTACGATGGCTAGCAATTTCTGGGCAAAAAAAGAGTATATTATAGGTATATGCTATAAAGACACACATGCACAATACATTAATTATTTGAGCCGGCCGGGTGGCCGAGCGGTCTGCGGCGGTAGGCCATCGGCTCGAAGGTACCGGGTTCGAGTCCCGGCAGGAGCATGGGTGTTGCTTTTAACACTTAACAGCTAAAGGCGAATCGTGACGGGCCGATGTCCCAAGTTACTAGACTGACTAATATAAAAATAAAAGTTATTTAATAATTATTTGAAAATAAAATAGAACTCTGTTAATTGCTACCCTTATATAGCCTATAACTTCTCGAAGCATGCCCAATGGTTAGCCATTCCTTGGTTTTACCATTTAGTTGAATCATCTACCGCTAGATTGTGCACATAAATAATTCAATTAATTCTCTCTTCAAGTTGAGATAAATATTGTAATCCGAAGTTGTTTACACTTTCCTAATTGATATGCAAATTGTTGCTTGCTATTTACACTTTTTTCATATTCTTCTAACCGACGTTATCATTTAATAATTATCCTGTCACAAGCAGAGGTCACTTAACATTTTGCGAAACCGTAGCACCTAACAAGTGGCCGTGGTTCAGTGGGATCCTTGATTTAGCAATAGGGAGGTCGTGGGTTCAATCCTAACAACCGACCACCCTGATTGAGTTTTTTTTCTCAATCACACCAGACAAATGTGAAGATGGTACCTTCAATTTAGGCTCTGGCAGAGACCTTTCTGCATCCTTTACCCTACCCTAACCCGACCTGAGCCTTAGATGCCTAAAGCCCATAAATAAAATTCAAATTCAAAATATTACCACATCCTACAGAAATCACTACAACAGTTCAAGCGATCTGGTGATATTTAAACATTAATTTCACGTTGAAAATGCACTTGAAAATCCAGTACGTGTACTCTTACATCGGATTGCATTATATTTAACTGTTAACTAAATTTATTGTGCAATAATATATTCGGAATTTAGAAATTACAAAACGTTTAGTTAGAAATTATGTTAAAAGTTAAAAAAAAAAAAAATAAGGGAAAGAGCATAATTGGAGATATTTTTGAATAGAAAAGAGTAGAGTATATGAACCCCTAAAAGAGTATGGCTGGTCACCCTAAACTTAGGAAATGTGGTCAAATGATCACGGACTTGGAGCTGCATTGGGGTTTTGGTTCTCCTGCAGATCACCCTGACGATAGCTTTTTTTTTTTTAGAATTTTGTTCAGTTTCAGTACGCAAAAACCGTGATGGTATCTCGCAAACGCCCTGACCGCTGCTTTCCTCATATGTTTTCTTGGAAATGTGCTCGCCATTGGACGCCATCTCACAAGCATGCGACAGGCTTAGGCCTTATACACCAGTAAACACTCAAATATCTAAATATTTTTTTTTAAAAAAATAGAAATGTTGTTTTTAGATAATTCACGGAAAATTCCTTACTTTTCTACAAATCTTGTTTTAATATTTGCTTCCAGAGTAAACTTTACGGAATGTTGTTTGTTTTGGTTTATTTCTTTAAAAAAAATACTAAGAAACGCTATTCCTTTCTTGCGTCATTTATTGTTCAGTAGTCTTGCTTCTGTTTCACAATATAAGTGACTGCTTTTTTTTTTTTTTTTTTTCATGCGCGGTTCTAGAAACAAGATTTGTAACAGTTTCGAAATAAAGAAGTAAATGCCCTTTTTTATACAATTTTTGTATATTTCTACATGGTTAGTTTACTTGTTTACAATTTAAAAATTTTCTTTTTACAGACTTGTTCTAGCTGCAAACAGTTTCCGTCTTCGTCCTACAGAGAGCACTAGTGTCACTACTTGTGCGCTCTCTGTTGATGTGTATCGGAACTACTTGAGCAGATAGATATCCATTACTATCAACATCAAGTTATTTACAGAATAGCGGACACAGGACAGGACCTAGAAAACTATCCACTTCTGTAAGAGGTGTCCGCTATTTAGAGATACACATTGAAATTTTCTAAATGACTAAAATAAGGCAATGACATACAAACCGAATTACTATACAGTAATTATGGTGTGTTCAGAAAACAAAAGCAGAACCGCAATACAGCGCTATAATGACGTTTCTAGCAGAAATAATGAGTGTAATACCGTTGCAAGTTTTTAATGCAACGGTATTTTTATTTTACACTTCAAGTCTGTTACTCGTTTTATTCGGGAGGTCGTGGGTTCGATCCCAGGGGCTGAACATCCTGACAGGGTTTTCATCAGTGGCATCAGGTAAATGCCGGGATGGCACCTTCAACTTAGGCCCTGGTCGACACTTTCCCGAATCCTTTCCCCTCCCGTATCCTGGCCTGAGCCTTAGATTCCTAAAGGCCATAAATAAAAAAATTAAATTCGATTTTGTTATTGTGTGTATGTTGTTTGTTATTGTTGTCAAGCTCTTGAAAAAGAGAGGCAGGGGATTACAATTATCTTCGTGATAAGACGATGACTCGTCGAGTCACATAAGAATATTTGAAGGAAACCTGTACAAGCAATTATCACATGTCTGTTTTTAAGAGGCTCCTCTATTGAGATAGTTTCTATCCATAATTTGAATTTGAATTTTATTTATGGCCTTTAGGAATCTAAGTCTCCGGCCGGCCGGGATAAGGTAGGGGAAAGGATGCGGGAAGGTGTCGACCAGGGCTTAAGTTGAAGGTACCATCCCGGCATTTGCCTGGTGTGACTGAGGAAAAAAAACTGGAAAAATGGTCGACCGCTCGGATTGAATCCACGACCTCCCGAATAGTAAGCCAACACTCTACCACTGAGCCACGGGCGCTCGGTTTTCGTTCCAGTTGATTCGTGCTGGGGAATTTAAAAAAAACGTCTGTTGTGTAAATATGTCCGCTATTCAGCGACGTCCATTATCGGAAGTTTCAATGTATTTAATTTTGAGGATTTTTATAACAACCGCAAAAAAAAAAAAATCCAAATTTCATCATGTGATTTGTCAATACAACTCATGTCCTTGCAAAATAATTTCTGTGAAACTAGAATTTTACTAAGCTACCAAATAAAGAGTGTACAATTTGTTCCACAATTACTAAGGGTGTACAAATAAAGGGTGTACAATTACTAAGCTACCAAATAAAGGGTGTACTTATGTTAACATAACAATCAAATTTTCTATTCAGTCTCAAAATATTGTTTTGTTGGGTTACAAGAGGTTTTGTGTGAGAGGTGTACGTTGCAACCCAGCTTAGTCTCCAGTACTCTAATAAACTCTGTGTGAAAGCAAAGTACACCATACGTAATGATTTGGTATCAAAAATTTCTCTAAGAAGAACACATCTATAGGACGTTCTTCTTAATGTATTCCTCATACGCAATATATGTGAATTACATTTTAGATGATTGTCAATTAAAACATAATTAACACTTTTTTCTCTAATGAGAGGGAGGAGAGAGAGGGAGGAAACCTTTGAATACAGTGTTAGGCAAATTTAATATTGTGCTTCCTCCCACTCAGAGAATTTGTTTAGAAAGATAAATAAGATATGTATGGGAACATACACAGCTCACCGAAAAAAATTACGTTCTTCAATGTCACCTTAAAGCAAGGAGAGGAACTGGGAGGCTATCGTTCAAAGGTGCCCCTCTAGGGGGTAGATTTGAACAAGGATGGGGTAGCTATGAACACGGCTGGGGCAGTTTTGAACACATCCTTAATTTTTATTACAATCACATTAATTTTCTTCTAAATAGAAGGAAGCAGAAGAAAGTAAACTAACGTTTTACTAGTCATACAAAGAATATAAACTACGCAGTTGTTAATAAACGTTGAACTTGCTTTATTGGTGCTATGAGGGTTGCATAACCATTAGGATTGCATAAACTTTGAACTCGTAGAAATTTTGTAAAAAAAAAACTTACATATAACCTAATTGAAATGCTCGAAACACTCTTAATAATATAAACATTGTTGCATTTTTTTTTTCAACAGTAAGTTTTAGCTATAGGGACATAATAAGCTCCTACCGGGTTCAAATTTGTATCCTTCTTTTTGTTCAAAGGTGCCCCGGTACGTGGAATTACGTATATTTTGTTATTATGGGAGAGGGAGAACGGTGATCAGAAAACAATATGGACCATTTAATACGTGAAAGAATGTACTTACTTCGTAAGTTAACATGGAAGAATATGCTACAGTTCTCTTTTCTCCACACGCTGACAATCTCTGAGATTAGTTTTTACTTTGTCACACACAAGTTATATCATGTATCGTACTTCGCCAAGTAACGCACACAAATGGCGAAAAACAAATGGTAACTGGGTGTCATGGTGTTCGCCATTTATAAATGTTGGTGACAAAAAAAAAATATTAATTAAAAGTTATTACCAATGTTCTAAGGTACTATTACCAATGTTCTCCCCTATACAAAGACAGTTTGCTTTAAAATCACAATTATTGAGAAGTATTAGTTCTTTATTCATAGTTGTCCAGCAAATGTATGCGAGAAAGTTGTGTATATTTGGTTTTGTGTATATTTAGAATAAGTATAAGTAAGCATTTAATCAAGAAGTTATTTTTTTAGTTTAGTTTCTGTCGTTTCAAATATTTCTAGCCATGCTTCCCCAGTAATAGTTAAGGTAGTATCATCAGCAAACGACCGTATGTGCCCTCTTACTTGCAAATTACATAAATCAAATTGATATATATTAATATATATATATATATATATATAAATGACTCAAAGATTGAGAGTCACACAAAGAACAATGGAGAGATGCATGTTAGTAATAACCAGGAAGGACAAGAAAACTAGTGAATGGATTCGTGCACAAACAAAGGTAGAGCATGTAATCACAATTGCGAACAAGATGAAGTGGAAATGGGTCGGTCACATAGCTACACGAACAGATGGAAGGTGGACGACAAATGTACTACATTGGATTCCTACAGGAAAAAAACGACCGAGACGACGTCCAAATGCAAGATAGGTAGATGAAATTAAGCGTTGTTCAGGAGCTACATGGATGAGGATAGCAGCAGACCGAGATATGTGAAAAGAAAAGAGGGAGGCCTTCATCCAGCAATGGATAGAAAACGGTTGAATATGATACATATAAGAAATAAAATGAGACATTACTGGGTACTCCAAATATGACATGTCTGAAGTTACTCATGGTTTCACCAATTTAACACTTTGTTTTGTGTTTTGTAAGTAACTCTGAAACCACTTGTGTGAAATCGTATTCCACAATTTTGATGTTTCTGCAATATAATGTTATGGCATATTGTATTCTAAGAAGATTGTAATTACTTTTTCACTTACGTCTAAACTTCAACAAATTATTTCAGTTAGTTTAAGTACAGCATCTGATGTACTTATTCCTGTTCTGAACCCATATTGATTATTTGAAAAATATCTACTTTGGTGTAGAAATGCAACCAGTCTTTATTTAATGCATTTTTCTCTAAGAGTTTAGAGCAGTTACTTAACAAAGAAATTAACCTATAATTATTATTGATATCAGCGTTTGAACCTTTCTTATATATTGGTTTTATTACTCCATATTTGAAACTATCAGGAACACCCGTTTCTAAACTCAAATTAAATATATGACATAATGGTTCAGTGGCGTCATTTTTGCTTGGGGGCGGGGGCGGCAAGGTCATTTAGGAAAGACCTTATATGATATATCGCTTGGCGCATCCCATTTATTTCCAAGCATAGTTTCTTACTTCATATTCTGCATATATGTAATTCACATGCATCTCTTCGCTGTTAATATGATATAGATAAAAAAAAACAAGTCACACTCATATGTGACAAACAATAAGAAAAATGTATTTGTTAACTTTTGGTAAAGTGTTATTTACAGCAGATGAGAAGTTTTAATGTATCAAAGGCTAACGTCTTGGCTTTAATTTAGCCATCATTAATAACATCGTCAATAGAAATTTTCTTAGCCTCCTTCCGCTTCACAGCCAAATCATCAATCAGGCGAGTCGATCGTCGGAAATTGATGGCCGAAGGCAGTTTTTCAGTCTTTTTAGAACAGAAAAAATAATTCGGCAATGGTGATCGGTAATGCGTCAAAAATTTCAAATGACAAGAAAAGAATAAATAGCCGATTAAAGCAGCCTTCTATACTATGGGCATATCGTATTGAGCTCAGCGTCCTGATGTAGACACGATAAACAACCCGGATTCAAGTCCGGTTAGATGCAGAAATCTTACATCCGCTCACACTGAGGCACGCTAGTAGAAGAAAGAGACTCAGTAAATAAGTTTTCATCGAAATGGAAGAAACAGCTTAGAGTCTTGTTGTCGGAAACAAAACTCCACAAAAACTCAACCAACTAACTGACGACATTCTTCATGATGTCACAGACAAAGTAAACAACATTATGGTGGCAAACTCATGTAAAAATGTGATCCCACAACTTGAATAAAAATTGAATCTACCCATCGAAATCTATAAAGTTGAAAAACTATTTCTGCATTGAACCCACTAAACCGGGGAAACGATAGCAAAATTTTCAGCCCTCATGGAGAGGGAAGACAAAACTTCTCTCACGGATAGGGAAGACAAAACTTATAAACAAAAATTTAAAAAACAAAGGCCTCCCTTAAAAGGCCACAACACATTTTCATTAAAACCAGAACTTGTTGTTAGACAAGTAGCAATCGCCCTACTCTGCTATACGCAAGGACACAGGCTCAATTCTCGTAGAGTTTCATGAAACAAAGGTTTGGAATTCAATTTACCAAAAATCTGTATGTCCAGTCCTCATAAGTCCGGGCTTCATACCAGACTAAGTTCCAAAATAAACAGTCCGGAATTTAATAATTAAAAAAATGAAATATTGACTCAATATTTTTAACAATTCCATTTTTTTTTACTTACAATTATTCTTCTATTCACAATTACTCTTCCATAACACCTACTTCTCGAAGATTTCTTCTAATATTGTTCTCCCAACAACGTCCCGGTCTTCCCAATGGTCTCCTTCCATCCGGTCTTCCAACCAGGATAGGTTTTGCCCCATCCGAGCTACATGGGGGACCTTAGCTGTCGCGATTTCATTATTTTTACATCTGATGAATCGTAGAGTCCGTGGAGGTCTTCATTATGCATTCTTCTCCACTCCCCAGTCATCTCGTCAGGTTTCGGCCCATATATCTTTCTCAAATCCTTATTTTCAAACACAAGTAATTTATGTTCATCTGCTAGGGTCGTACTCCAACTTTCGCAACCGTAAAGTATTACCGGCAGAATAACCGTTCTGTATATTTTTAATTTCAACTTTCTTGATATAATTCGCGATGTTAGAAGTTTTTGGACTAAATAGAAATACGCGTTCCCCGATACTAAGCGACTGTTTATGTCTTCCGTGACCTCATTTTTGCTTGCTACGTATGCTCCCAAGTATTTAAATTTGTTTACTTTCTCTATGACCTCATCCCTAATTCTTATGTTTTTATTTCCTTCATTCTCTGTGTTTTGGCTTGTTATCATGTATTTTGTTTTATCTATGTTTATCTGTAGACCTATCTGATCGCAAGCTTCTACTAAGACATTGGTGTTGCTTTGTAGTGCATCTATATTGTCCCCTATTAAATCTACATCATCCGCGTATACGAACAGTTGATTCTCCTTTCAGTGATTCAGTGATAATCCCTTTGTTTTTTTTTCCTTTAAGTTTTGAAATCTCATATTCTAACGCAAAGTTAAACAGTAGTGGTGACAAGGCATCGCCTTGTTTCAATCCGTTGCGAATCTTGAAACTATCTGACATATTTGTACCTATCCGTACTCTGCTTGTCGGGTCGTTGAGACACATCTTCACTAGTTGAACCAATTTTTTTTTTGAATTCCAAATCGTATCAGGATACTGTATAACTTTTTCCTTTTGATGGAATCATATGCTTTGTTAAAATCAATCAATAGCTAGTGAACCGTCCCATTGTATTCCCATTTCTTCTCCAAAATATTAGACTTTAATATATTTGTAAAAGATTCAATTTCGTGTTTGTTATCGTACTTTTAGCAGTTATTCCAAGATCATCAACTAATTGTTCTACAACGTTAATAAAATGTTCATTCAAGGTATTATTAATTAGTTGAGGATTTTCGTTAACTGTTAACAATCCTTCATTTGTAATAAGCTATTTTATTTCTGTATCGGCTTTATTATTGTGGTCCGTAATATCTGCAATAACGTTCCACAATTTGCGTGTATTATTCTTACAGTCCAATATTTGATTTCTATAATACCTATTCTGCTTTCACCGCTTTTATCAATCGGATTAATTTAATGCAGTACCTCTTATAATATTCCTTTAAATCTATATTATTTTTCTTCCTTAGTACTAAGCGACTTCCGGGTTGGAGTTACTGGTCTTCCACCAGGCGCCTCCCCAGGTGGCGGATAGGGGAATGCCGATCAGATATGGTGGGTACCGGAAATATTCCGGGGCGGACCAAAACCAGTACTGCTGCCTTGCAGTTAGTAGAGGGATCTACAAAGGCTAGGGGAAGATAACCCCGAACAAAAATATCATGGTGAGGGGAAGCAGCATCACCATTACCACTCTGAGGCTGAAGATGAATGACATCGGCAAGGCTCAGAGATGGACAGAGGGCGACATCTTGAATGTCTACCTTTACTGCGAGGTCGTAGAGCTGACAACTATACACCGCTAAAACATGTCAAGAAATAGTAACAGATGGTTCATGGATTCTCCTGGGGTAAAATATTCCGGAGGTAAACTAGTCCCTCATTCGGATCTCCGGGCTGGGACTGCTTCAGGGGGCTCTATGAACAGGATTAAAAAAGACCTTAGAATAGGAACGTGGAACGTACGAACATTATACCAGACGGGCGCTCTTCAGGTGGCGGTACGCGAGACAGAGAAGTACGAGCTAGACATATTAGCGATACAAGAAGTTCGGTGGGAGGGTCAAGATAGCATCCCACAGGGCAAGTACACTTTCTACTACGGGGGAACACAGTCTCACGATTTCGGAACAGGGTTCCTCATTAAGAATAGTATCCTTCAGGCGGTTCAGAATATAGAGTTCGTAAACGAAAGACAATCGTACGTTACGATACGTACTCGATGGGGTAACACGGTTTTATTAAACGTCTATGCTCCGACCGAGGTGGCTACTGATAACGACAAAGATATATTCTACGATGAGCTAGAAAGGTTGTTTGACCGATTACCGAAGTTTAATTCGAAAATTGTGTTGGGTGATTTCAATGCAAAGGTAGGGAGGGAAGAAAAATATAGACCTACTATAGGCAAATACAGTCTTCACGAAAAGACCAACAACAATGGAGAAAGACTGATAACTTTCGCGATTTCGAAAAACTTACTGGTAAAGAGCACGTACTTTGAACACAAAGACATACACAAATACACATGGGTATCTCCGGACGGCAAAACTCTCAACCAGATCGATCACGTATTAGTAGACAGACGAAGACACACCAACATAATGGACGTTAGGTCGTACAGAGGAGCGGAAGGTGACACCGACCATCAATTAGTGATCACAAAAGTAAGGGAAAAGTTATGTATCGCGAACAGAGAAAGCAAGGGATCAAAACAACTGAAATTCGAAGTGAAACTATTAAATAATCCGAGCATAAAAGCAGATTACCAACTCGAACTCTCAAATAGGTTCGAAATCCTAGCCTACGAGCTAATTATTATCGAGTAATAATAATGATGATATTAATAATGAAATTGATGTAAGTAAGATGTGGGAGGCAATTCGTGAAACAATTAAGAGCGCAGCGAAGGAACGCGTAGGTGAGAAGAAACAACAGAAAAACAAACCTTGGTTTGATGAAGAATGCATTAAACTTCATGAGGAACGAAAACAAGCAAGGCAACGATGGCTAAGTAATAAAAGCGAAGCAAATACCAACCACTACAGTAACGCGAAACGAAACGCCACACT
>JAGDQP010004599.1:0-38241 GCA_022664845.1 Lepisma saccharinum | reverse complement strand
GTGGAAAAGTTATTTCGACAAACTTCTTAATGTACACAGCGGGGAACAAACAGAGGAATTTGAAATCCATACCGCAGAACCGTGGATTCCCGAACCTAGCGAGATCGAGATCGAAATGTCGGTTAAGAAATTGAAAAATTTCAAATCACCAGGAATAGACAATATTCCAGCCGAATTAATTAAAACAGGAGGAACGGCACTAATCAAGGAACTACATAAATTGATAAGTGCTATATGGAGAAAGGAGGAGCTCCCAAAGGAATGGAAAACATCAATAATTGTTCCGATTTACAAAAAAGGCGATAAGTCGGAATGCAATAATTACCGTGGAATCTCGTTACTTCCAACTTGTTACAACACTGTAAAAATGGGAGACACAACGTTCAACCAAAAAACGGAGGCAGCTGAGCTGCCTCCACTTTTTGGATTAACCTACATTCAGCCAGTTTTCGGTTGAACGTTTTACTTTCCTTAACATTTCAAAATGCGTGTATACATTACATATATATGAGTGTTGCAACGTATTTCATTCAATCCGAGCATTTTTGAAAAGTAGAAAAGAATAAAAGGAAATATTCCTTTAAAATAAAAAAATAAAAAAAAATAGTTGAAGTGCTTGGGTTTCGATCCAGGGTCCACAAGCACACTGGTCAGACGCTCTAACCACTTCGCTACGAAGACAGTTGGTCACTGGCTTTCCGAGCGAGCTATGGTTGTACTGTGAAGGAGGTTAATTATTAACACGTCTTTGATTTTACTACGAGGAATGTCTCGTGGAAAAAAGGAGAGATGCTTTTGCTACAGTGTAAAGATTTATACCCAACTTAATTTCTCGGCCCAACAGTAAACTGTTTGCTGTTCACAGTGTAAAGGTAATGTAAACACTCAAAATGGCGGGACGTTCAGTGACAAGCAAGTAACGTTACTCCTGTTACTGGATTATAGAATATCCAACTAAGGATTAACCTTCATCCACAAAAGTACGTAACCTCAAAATTTCCTGTTTAGCTTACACTTCGATTAGAAAATGACCGAGTTTTAAGCGTAAAATAAGTTGAACGTTCACGGACAAATCACTTTGGCCAGTTTCAACCCATTTGCAGTTAACGTTAAGCTATTACAAAGAAAGTGTTTAACTTTAAAATGGAGTTAAGTTTACCAATCTTTCCACTAAAAGGCTTACACTATATCCACGTTTAAGAGTAAATATAACAAAACGCTAATTTTCGTCTTTTATTTCTCCATAAAGCGGAGTAACTTTCATCCATCTCGTGTTTCCACTTTTTACAGTGAAGGTATTAAGTAATATTCTGTTAACACGCCTAAATGTATAGGTAGATGAAATAATTGGAGATCACCAATGTGGATTTAGAAGAAATAGATCCACGTTGGACCAGATTTTTGCTTTGAGACAAATTTTGGAGAAGAAATGGGAATACAATGGGACGGTTCATCAGCTATTCATTGATTTTAAGAAAGCATATGATTCTATCAAAAGGGACAAGTTATACAGTATCCTGATATGATTTGGAATTCCGAAAAAATTGGTCCAACTAGTGAAGATGTGTCTCAGCGACCCCATAAGCAGAGTACGGATAGGTAATAATATGTCAGATAGTTTCAAGATTCGCAACGGATTGAAACAAGGCGATGCCTTGTCACCATTACTGTTTAACTTCGCGTTAGAATATGCGATTTTAAAAATTAAAGGGGACAAAAAGGGACTATCACTGAATGGTTTGAATCAACTGTTTGTATACGCGGATGATGTAGATTTAATAGGGGACGATATAGATGCACTACAAAGCAACACCGATGTCTTAGTAGAAGCGTGCGATGAGATAGGTCTACAGGTAAACATAGATAAAACAAAATACATGATAACAAGCCGAAGCACAGGGAATGAAGGAATTAAAAACATAAGAATTAGGGATGAGATCATAGAGAAAGTAAACAAATTTAAATACTTGGGAGCATACGTAACAAGCAAAAATGAGGTCACGGAAGAAATAAAAAGTCGCTTAGTATCGGGGAATGCATGTTTCTACTCAGTCCAAAAACTTCTAACATCGCGATTAATATCAAGGAAATTGAAATTAAAAATATACAGAACGGTTATTCTGCCGGTAATACTTTATGGTTGCGAAAGTTGGAGTACGACCCTAGCAGATGAACATAAATTACGTGTATTTGAAAATAAGGTTTTGAGAAAGATATATGGGCCGAAACGGGACGAGATGACTGGAGAGTGGAGGAGACTGCATAATGAAGAACTCCACGGACTGTACGATTCACCAGATGTTGTAAAAATAATGAAATCGAGACGACTAAGGTGGGCAGGGCATGTAGCTCGGATGGGGGAAAAACGAAGATTATATTCTATCCTGGTTGGAAGGCCCGATGGAAAGAGGCCATTGGGAAGACCGAGACGTCGTTGGGAGGACAATATTAGAAGAGATCTTCGAGAAGTAGGTGTTCGTGATGAAAACTGGCTTGATACTGCCCAGGATAGAATCCAATGGCGAACGTTTGTTACTGCGGCGATGAACTTGCGAGTTCCATAAACCATAGAGTTAGTTAGTTTTAGTTAGTACTAAGCGACTTAATCTATCTCCATCCAGCCTGGTACGTTTATTTATATGGAATTCAATTCTATATTTAACACTGTTGATTAAAACGAATGAGATTAAATAATGATTGGAGATTAGCTTTATCTTCAAGGATCGATAGAGTCGCCATCTGTTAATTGATTTGTTATACTACCTCGAAAAGTGTTCTGAAAACTTTTTAAGAAGATAAAAAAAATTAATCGGCTCCAAAATTGCAAATTAAATAAATCTTTATTTACTAACTATATTTTGTTACAACTTAGGATGGATAAAATCAGTGAAAATATTTACTTTTTTTTTAATCAGAAAATTCTCCGAAACGTTGGAAAATTCAAAGTTGATCAAGACAGAAATCAATGTGAAATATATTGAGAATTCAATGTAGCAATTGTTTTTGCCTCCGTTTCACATTTACAGTTTCCACCACATTTTTTTTTTTTTTTATGAAAATTACGTATTAATATTTTTTCAACTTAACTATTTAGAAAGTAAGAATAAATTTAAAATACTGGTATTTTTTTTTCGTTCGCTAATAAATTTTAACTGCTGGAGGGCATCATACACATTTTTAATTAATAACGTTATTTTTTAAAACACTTTTTTTAACTCTGAACCTAAAAGAATACTAGAAAAAAAATAAGGAGAAATTAACACTTTGAAAGCAAATACTTTATTCCAGGAAGAAAAATATAACAAAGAAATGTATATACATTGGGAATAAAATATAGTTTCGGATTTATTTTATTTTACTTGTCACCGGGAAACTTATCACTACTTGCAACCTTGATAAATTCGGCTTAAAATTAATATAGCATAACAAAGTGGACAGAGGGCGCTGAGTGCGATTTTTCTGAGATTTGTGTATTATATATAACACGTGTCTATTTCTAATTTGCAACCTTGCTCCCGGTCAACTTTTCACACGTTGGGATGAATCGCAAGTTGTGAAGAATACGATAAAAATGACAGAAGAAGAAAAAAAGCAACTGTTAACGAGAGTAATTCAATTTTCCTCCTCTTTCCTTTTTAACTATTATTTATGCAGTTGATCAGCCAGGGGCAGTTCCAAGTTTCGCCAAACATGGCGCTAGTGGCGCTCGAAAGCCCAAGGTCAAATGAGTCACAAGTGGGCATAAACCTCATAGCTAATTATTCCTGTTCGATATATTGCCAAGAAAGTGGGCTTTCTGCTTTGCTATTTTTAAACTTCTGAAATTAAGGAAGAAACAAGACGGAGTGTGCAATAATATTGTTATTTTAAATATTGGTTAATTAAGAGGAAAAAATATTTTGATAGCGAAATTTTAATCTTTAAGAAGTTGAATACATAATTTAAAATACGTAGGCAAGATGTCTATGGAGGTGCTCTTTAAATAAGAGGACCAACCAGTTTTTCTGGGTATACAAAAGTGATGCTTAAGTTAATAGCAAGTTACACAAGGACATTGAGAAGCGATAGTTACATGATAATGTTTAGAATTGCAAAAATGCGCTAGTTTTTTTTACAAGAACTGCAGAAAGATCACAGTGAATCGGACGTAGCTTTGTGTAAAATAAAAATGTATGATTGCTGGTTTATTGGCAAAGAGTGTATATTTGGTTTATTGTCTATTTGAAAAATTACTGCGGGAGATATAATTTATCAGCTTGAAGCTTTTTTTAAAAAAAAAATAACAGAGTCCATAATTCACATGGTGAATTAAAAACTACCGTGAAATTTCTGACCTCCATGACAGTAACAAGCTAATCTTTCCGACTAACGTCGTAGTGTTTTACTTGAGTGCAGGGTTTCCGCCAGGATTTTCAGTTTGGGGGGGGGGTGTAAAGTCAAAATTGGAAGGGTGTAAGTGAAGTTTTGTGCGGTTTCTATCGATTTTCACAGCAAAAATTTTAAAGTTTTGGGTGGTGGTGTCGAGATTTTGGGGTGTAACCCCTCCACAGGGGGTCTGGCGGAATCTGCTTGAGTGCATCATTTGATAACAAGGAAATAAAAATAATTTTGTATGATTTAAGCATAAGAATATTCTAAACATGTACCAAGGATATTCTTTTTTTGGTACATTCAGATATACTGTACATACAACACGCAGAAATATAATCCGAAAGTCCGCGATGACCGTACCTCACACGGATACTCCTCATTCCTCAAGAATGTTCTACCAATAGAACAAAAGAAAAACAAATGCTGCACAAGTCCTGATACTAATGTTTAATTTGGAAAATTAAGTAAATCCAGGCATTGTTGGAGGTCAGTAAATTTTCCCGTATCCGAACGAAAATTCAATACTGATTGCCCAGTTTGACACCTGAGCGGTTGTTAGTTACGCCGAACTGGTAGCCGTGTGAGTTAGGGGGCTAAGCCAGCGACTCGAAGGTCCTGGGTTCGAATTTCGGAGGAGCCACAGATGTTTGTGATTGTGGATTTTAACTAGAACATGACGGATAATCGTGACGGACCAAAGTCAAAAGTTACTGGAATGGCCCATACAAAATAAAGTTCACCATTTTGTTTTATCATGTGATTTACAATTCTGTACACAAAAAAAAGTTAGCCCATAATTGGACAAGGACAAAACGAGTGATCATTGGTACAAAATAACATTACGGTAATAACATATATGTATATGATCATAACACAGTCGCAGTTTTTTGTAAAATATAGTTGACGTAAAAATGCGAGTCATTTTCTTCAAAGCGCAGCTGAAACGAAGTAACAGGCAAATTGTATTCCGTGTGAGGAGTGCATTAGAATGTTACGGACTGTTAATGAATATCTAATAATATCCTTTGTACAATTCTACATAATATACAGCCAGTAATTCCGCCAGACCCTCCCCACCCCCCACCCCCGCCAAATCCTCGAGAGCACCCCAACATTAAAATTTTTAACGGTAAAAAAAATCTATAAAAACCGTGCAAAACTGCACTTACACCATTCCAATTTTGACTTTACACCCCACAACCCCAAACTGAAAATCCTGGCGGAATCCTTGTGCACAACCTGGTAATTATGGACATAAATTGTTTTTCAAAGAGCATAATCTTGTCAAAGATACATTATTTTGAACTGGAATTAAGTACGTAGTTAGTTTGTTTCTCACTTTAGTTGATAAAATTAAACAAATTTGAGATTTGTGTTTTTAATTACTAGTGAATTGGTATTCCTTTGGATGAATCTTAACCCAGCATTTATTAATTCATTTATCGACACTAAATTTATAATGGATTATTTTGTTCTTTTTCTCTTATTTTCAATTGATTGATTGCTTATTTTAGTGTTTTAAAAGCATTTCCTTATGTAACTCTCTGTGTATCTATTTTTTACTTATTTTTGTTTTAGTGATCACATGTTATTATTAAAATGTCTAACTGTTTTTTTTTAATTTGTATTTATAGCCTTTAGACATCAACGGCTCAGGCCTGGATAGGGGAGGGGAAATAATGCCGGAAGCTGTTGGCCAGGGCCTAAGTTGAAGGTACCATCCCAGATGTGACTAAAGAAACCCCTTGGTTAAATCGTCAGGATGGTCGACCGCTGGGAATGAACCCACGACAGCCGAATGATAGGATGACCACTGAGCAACAGCTGCTCGGTAAAATGTCTAACTGACAAGGGCGCTCATCGGGGGAGCAAGGGGGCGTTTGTCCCCCCTAGCCGGAGAAAATTATGCTCATATGGCACAAAATGAGGGGATTATATCAGTCAAAGATTTAGAAAAAGAAGGCAGAATGTGTATGTGCGCTCTTCCTAACTGACGTAACTTACTGTAAATACAGGGTGTTCCAAAAATGATGATAGAAACTTCGGGTGGTGTTTATTCTCATCAAAACAAAAAAAAAGTGCCTTTGAATAAATTCCGAGATCTCCTTAGTTTCGGAGCAATAGGCGTTGAAAGTTACGTCGGTATCGTCACAAATGAATTCATCTCGACAAATAATGGTGTCGGTTTGTCAAATCACTCTCCAAGTAGTATCTAATACATCTATTCAAGCTACGTTTATGATTGCTACGTGCAACTTAGAGAGAGGATATTTCTATGTATGTCCTATTAAACCACATTTAATTCCTTGACAATTAAATTCTTATATTACGAAACCTGTCTATGCGACACTCCCTCAATCAAAAGCATTACTCAAATACATCGGGTACTACTTCGAGTGTCATTTAGTAAACAGACATCGCTTACGTCATCATGTGTCGAACTTTAACGTCATTTCTGACGATGTCGTCGTAGCTTTGAACGCCTGTAGTTCCGAAGCTACGTATGTTTCAAAATTTCTTCAAACGAGTTTTCTTCCTATTTTGATATGAGGAATCAGTTCCCAGAGTTTATCGGTGTAGTTTTAAATCACGCTGTATATAAAATTGTAAAAGGTTTTCCAGTAAGGTTAAAAAGCTATAAAATAGACTTGCTGTAAGATTATGTTTTTATAAGGAAATTCACTGGAAAGGTTTTTAGTACACAACACCTGTTCACTTTCTTAGGAAACCAAGTTTGTATCTTGCCAAGTCACTCAGTCACAACATCAAATGAGTCATCACATTGTTGAATGAATTGCTAATAATTCGGATTGTCAACTCAACAATACGTTTACTCGTGTATGCATAAAACAATATGTTTGTTTTACCAATGTTTAAAGTGACTTTCTTCTTAGCAAGTCCAATGTTATTTTGATGTAATTTT
The DNA here is from genome assembly GCA_022664845.1 of Lepisma saccharinum. Taxonomy (NCBI): domain Eukaryota; kingdom Metazoa; phylum Arthropoda; class Insecta; order Zygentoma; family Lepismatidae; genus Lepisma; species Lepisma saccharinum. The sequence goes on along the minus strand of JAGDQP010004599.1, from coordinate 30,947 downwards.
ATCTAAAAATTGAAATCTCTCTTTTTTTTAGGTGGAAGAGGTCAAATGGTTTCTTTAAGTATTCTACGAACGTTCTTTAAAGCCTGAAAACGAAAGTCTAACGTGGCGTTGTTGATTCATACACGTGCTTAATATTCTCTCACATATGCATATGGTTAATCTTGTTCCCAATAATGTTAAGAAGCTAAAAGCAGGGATTTGTAAAGCATTTTAGTATTCACAACAGGTGACTTAGTCTGCCATCTGGTTGTCATGTTTAATAACATTTTTTATTTATTCCTGTTTTTTTTCTACATAATATTAAATACGACATATGCTCATTTGAGGACAGGTTAGAAAATAAAATAGGATTTGAAACATATCCTTTTTTTCATGAATTAATGTGATGAAACTGGGGCTTAATTCTGGAAGAAAATTAACATGTTATTTTCGGGGTTTTTTGTTTCAAAAAGACGTTCGTGTATTAGTTGCGGACTTGTGTACTCTGGAAAGGAAATTAGAGGGATTCAGTATGTTTACATGTCTACAGTTGTACACGTAAATTATTATCTGCAAGGCGTCAGTCAGTACTAGAGCTGTCAAAGTTACACCGATAATTATTCATACGGATATTATTCGAATAATTATCCAGATAACTTTATTATTCAGATCTGATTACAACAGATACCTGAAAACGAATAAACGGATATTGACGCATACAACGACTTCCTAATTTATTTATTATTTTAAATATAAAAACTCTTTTTAAAGACATTATTTCCTTAAACAATTGGTATTAAAATGTAAAAAAATAATTTTGTTTATGCGTCATTAAAAACAAAAGCGTGACTATAAAGTGACTCTCGTATACAGTCACTTTATAAATTCTTCAATTGGCGCACCTCATGCTTTTCTTTTTAGTCATGCATAAATAAAATTATGTTTTACATTTTAGTATTAATTGTTTAAAGAAAAGTATGTCTTTAGAAAGTTTTTTTATTGTTTTCTTTTAGTTATTTCGTTGTTCGGATACATTTTCTCAAGCTAATATTTTGTGACCCAAATCCTAAAATGTTCTGCAACCAGTCAAAACCCAACATCATTGCAGGGAAGTATTTATTTTAGGATAAAGAAATCCGTATTTTTAAAAAAATAAATAGGCCCCTAAATATGTAGGAATGTATAAAAGTATAATGGAATATTGTATTGCCACTCGACTTACGTCGGTGTGCAAAAAAAATTAATTATTCTATAACGTCGGGAAATTAGTTAACGTTACAAGATTTGAGGACACCACGAACCATTGTGAACTAAAGAAAAGAATGTAAAAATCGTAAAATTTGTTACTAGAATCAAACTAATAATAAGTTTTCAGAATAGTTTTCCTTACCTATCTTTTTTAAATATATCGACGTAGTATCATAAAAATCAGGGATTCCGCCAGGATTTTCACTTTGCGGGGTGTAAAGTAAAAATTGGGAAGGTATAAGTGGAGTTTTCGACAGTTTCTATCGATTTTTGACTGTAAAAATGTTAAAGTTGGGGATTTGGGGGGCGACATCCCCCACAGACAGGGTCTGGAGAAATCACTGATAAAAATTGAATAGTACAGGGAAAAAATAGGGGACTGTCTATGAGCGGATTGATGGGGAGCATTCTGTAATGGCTTTAAATGAACCCCGAAATAGCTTACACCCTTAAAGTAATTACCCCCACCCCCCGGGGTCTCTCTCCTAAATCCAACCAAGGGACTGTCCGAGAAAGGTGATTTCTCTCCCATTATACTCGCATGTATTTAACATTCTGAGAAACACTATAACTTATGGATTACTTAAGCCTTTGTATTGTTTTTTTTTGTTTGTTTTTTTGTAGTGGTTAGCTGAAACCTTCCACCTCTCCCCCTCTACACTGCTTTCAAACTCTATCGACCAATTCTATGAAGTCATCCCTACTTTATCGACACTTGGTAACCATCCAATCATTGCGTCTGTAAGGACAAGCCATCAGATGAACTTTTCAATGTAAAGCAGAAACATTTTGTACACTTTTAATGTAATACACAATTTCACAGAAGAATTAAGAGTGACGTTGGAGGCATCGTACGAATTAAAATTGCTATTTCCAAACATCATTGAGTCCGAAGTTGAAACGGGTCACGGGGTCATTCGGGTCAAGTGACCCGGTTTCAGCTCTGGTAGAGTCTCTTACAGATCTTTTACTATAGAAGACTAGCTGATTTGCCCGCCTGTTGGTGCGGGGTGAATAAAACATGTTGTCACCCCCCTCATGCCCATGGGGGCTTAACTTGAACTTAAACGGTATCGGGAGTGTTACTATTCACCTCAGCGACCCTGAAAACTATGGATTCGACACTAATATCAGTCGCTTTCTACTATTTTTACATGTCACCCCCTTCCCACCCCATCTCTCCCTAGGGAAGTGTTACCTAAGATATCCGTTGTTAATGAATTGATAGTCATGCCAAATGTAGCCACATGGAGTTAGTCAACCCGTCGAACAACATTGTAGTGCGGGTTGCCGCGTGCTTTGCTTTTTATTGTTACCACCGTCATTGGAATTAAATGGATAATTATCTGAAGATAATCAATTTAGAATCAAAGTGATAAGATAACTTCCCAGTTCGGTCCAGTGCCTGATTATAAGGGCCTTAAATAAATAAAATCCGTAAAATGGACAAAATATTTTAAGTTGAAATTGGTGGATGTTTCTGATGAATCCTAGTTACTTACGTAGATTTAGTATTTTGATGTTAATAAAGGTGTTAGTGTTGATGAAATTCTGAGATACAAAAGATTATTAGAATATACAACAAGAGAGGCAATTTTTAATAGCCATTATATATATCTTTTTTTAAGATTGCAATTAGAGTTGCACTGTGAATGGTGTGTCAGTATGTCAACTGATACGACTGCTTCAATGACAGGCTGAGAAGCTCGTCATCGTTGCTCGTATTAGCGAAATTACCAGTGAGTGAATTGTTATTAACGTCCTAAACGAGCTGGTTAGATTCTAAGGGCGGTACCTACAGTTTTTTGGTAAATTGCGCTTCGAATCACTGCGTTCAATGGACCCCAGCGGGATTTGAACCCGTGACCTCGCGCACAGAGGTGAAGTTACGTATTCTTGATGTTTTTGTTTTTTTAATAATCAAGTGCAAAATCTCGGGATACAATTTTTGAAATGTTTTCCAGAAATTCGGGGAGAAAATATACAACATTAAATTAAAAATTCTTTTACCCCTTTTCTATCTAATTTTTTTATTCCACTCCACTAAATTTATCTCATCTTTCTTTAAAATTAAAGGCACACTTAAAATAAAATTCGAGAACTTGTCAATTTACAGGTTTTTTAGTTACCTTCGCATTGGGAATTAAAGGGAAAAAATGACAAAATATCGGGAAATTATATTCAAACTTTTTGCCACCTTTTATGTTCTAATTTTCCGGTTTTTTTTAAAAAAGTAAAGTTACTAGGCGGGAAATTTTTCAGTATGTTCAGGGAAATATTGTGACGGAAACTTGACAACACTGCTGCCATTCCCTTCAACTTATTTGAGGAGAGTTTATCTACGTTAACATCCTACATTAACCCCAATCAAAAACGAAACACAAAAATCACTTAAATTTAAAGTCAGTTGTTCTCTTTGCACTTACGAAGATTTAGCTACGAAACTTTTGAATTTATTTTAAGGCGTTTAATCATCTTAGGCTCAGGCCGGAATAGGGTGGACAAAGGATGTTTGAAGGTAAACGCCTATTTTTGTAGGTACCATCTCAGCATTTGCCTGGTATGACTAAGGAAAAATCTGGAAAAACTTCAGTCAGGATGATCCATAGTCTTGTGGTTAGAGCGTTGGACTCATGTCCGCGTGGTCCCGGGTTCAATGCCCGGCTGGAGCTTCACTTTTGGTCGTCCACCCAGCGCCATGAGGCAAAGCTGGGGGGTGTCACGTGAATAAAGACATGGCGGCCACACTCGGTCTAGAATGCTGCTGATACGCTTGTTCGTGGTCAAGTGGCGCACAGAGCTGACCACACAGGCGTCACTCAGGTGCACGTAGTTCCACCAACCGCAGACAGATGACGTTGGGGCAGGTTCAAGACTTATCGGTCTGTTACGCCAGTGATTTGGTTTTTTAAACATCTTTGGTTCAGGCCTGGATAGAGAAGAACAAGATGTGAGGTCGGCTAGGCACTCCAATGGTAATAGTTTGAAGATTTCATCCCGACATTCGCCTGGTGTTACTATGAAAAAACAGTTGAGACAACAGGATAACCAAGAGCTGAGAATCGATCCCAGGACCTTCCAAATGCCAAGCCAATACTTCACCAACTGAACTGTGGCTTCTCACTATTTATTATTTTATAATTAACTTATTAAATATGTTCTTGAATAATTAGTAAGGTACAGTGCCAGCATTTAAATCTAAATCCATGTTCATACGTATATAGGGACAATAAAATCCTCTAGGATGCAATTTTATTTTTTATAGTAGACTTTAATTGTGTGTTTTATATGGTCTGTTGCTATTTATGTACATAGAAGAAAGGTTGTTTTATCACGAATTATAATTAGAGCAAGATGTCTATTATAAGTGAGATAAACAATTATTTTGTTTTTTTCTATGGGCAAGATTTCAAAATAAATTACGCTGACATTGAATCATGCATGATGTTCAAAGCCAAAGCAATGAGTGTGTGTTTGTAATGGTTCCCTAGTCGCAACTTGTAACGCTTAATAAGGAATATGCAATGCCTACCCGACCAGAAAATTTTATTGCGTAGCTTCGTCAGGAAAACTAGTTCCCCCTTCTCCCTTATGTTCTTGTTGAACACTTACCGCCCACCTCCAGAAAATTCTCTCCAGTCTCTCTCAGAAACCTCCGCTCTTTCTCCAGCGGAGCAAAGCTGAGTGCATCCAGTAAGAATTCTTTATAAAATATGTTTTATACAAAGGCCTACACTTCTCCTGTATGTAGGTAGTTTACGGCGAAAAAAAAAACATACGCCTCTGCGACTATCAATGTCACCTATTATATGCATATCTTGTGTGGTTTACGGGGAATATGACGTCATCAAAGCAACACATCAGCTGTATGTTTGTGTATATGTGTGGGACAGCCGCATAGCGGTTGGAAAATTATACATTATGAGCTGCTATGCTGTAAATGGCCATGGAATTTGACTGGCCAATCGTTTCAATGAATTGGAGGTTTTAAAAAGAAATCATGGAATGAAGAAATGTGTCTACATTTCTTCCTCCTTTTTTCTTCTTCTCTGTTTTTCGTAGCAACCAAGACTAAATTTAAAACTTGCGGAACAGAATTATGAGCGTTACAAAAAAAAAATGTATGGAAAGACGTGCAGACTAGTTGTTAAAGCAAGTGAAAAGACAATTCCATCAAAGAAATCGTTTGCTATGAGCAAGAAAGATAATTTGTCTTTATGAGAAAAAATTATTGCATGTGGAGGTTAAAGAGTAATATATTCATACTGAAAGATTAGAGTAGAGAATTACGGTTCAAATTATAATAGAAAATAAAGACCTTTAGAAATGAAATTCTTGGATGAGGTTTTAGTGACAAAATTGAAGATTGATCTCTAAGTAAGCAAGAAAAATAATTTTTTCTAGTCTATACTTTTTCGTTTTACATCAGTTATTTAAAATTCAGAGCAGGTAAACAAAATTTACCTTTCACGGACCAAAGTTCGTTTCGTACTTCAATAATGGGCACAATTAGTTTTAAAGAAATCCTTCTAGTAACTTCAGGATTATGTGCAGACACTTTTGGGACATTATTCTGTCTCAAACCGTAATTCTCTACTCATTATTCTGTCCGAAAAGTGTCTGCACACAATCCTGAAGTTATTACTAACATTTCCTGAAAGTTAATTGAACTCATTATTGAAGGACGAAACGAACTTTGGTCTGTGAAAGTTAAATTTTGTGTACCTGCCCGGAATTTTGAATAATTCACGTAAAACGAAAAGGGCGGGAAAACCCACTGGGATTGAGCCTTAAAAAAACGTTTTTGAGTTGGGATTAGGATGTAATATTTATGCAAGTTGTGGCCTTTGGAGCATAGATACTGACGAATAGAAAAAATACAAATACGAAAAAAGTGGAATTGGGATTTTTTGCAATTCAGGTCTTCAATTATAGAGTCAATATTTAAAATTCTCATTTACAGACATTTTTATTACAATATTTCTAAATGCTTTGGAAGAGGAAGACATATCACATAGACCTATATCCAATTCGATGGATGTTCTACAAATTTTATTGTAGGTAATACATATTCTCCAGTTTGGTGACTTCATTATTAAATTTGTCCTTGCCTTTTTGCAGTGGAAGAGACCAGTGTTGTCTATGCGAGTTTTTAAAGACGGGACACGAAACTGTAACAATAATACCAAGTCTGTGCAGTCTAAGCCATTTTGAACTATTTTCTTAAGAAATAACACATCAGAAGTGCTCTAACGAACATAAGCATAATACATTTCATCTAATGTAGAAACGTTGTAAAAACTTTCTTCCCATCCTGATTACATTTTAAAAGCTTCATTTGTGATATTTGTTATGTGGCTGTCACACGTTAACTTCATATCAAACGTGACACCAAGATCTTCAACTACGTCACCCTACTTAACGCATATTTATGAATTTAATAATTAAAACGACAAATCTCTACGGAATGATAAAACTTCGTATTGACTGAAAGTCGATTGATAACGCATCAGTTAGTAAAGTTGTCTAAACTATGCTGTAGTTTTATGACATCTTCCATGGAATTAATTTTAACATATATTTTGAGGTCATCCGCAAATAGCATTTTTTTTATTATACGGTATGAGTTCCCGTAGGCCATTAATGAACCCGAGGAATAACAAAGGTTCAATATTCGAGCCTTGCGGGACTCCTGATAGTGCTGTATATTAATCAGATTGGTATTCCTTAAACAGAACAGACTCTCCGATTAGTTAGATAAGAGCACATGAACCTAATCAAGGATGGAAAGAAGTGATAGTGATTTAATTTACCTAGTAATACATTGTGATTTACTCTATCAAACGCCTTTTGAAAGTCAACATAAATCACATCGACTTGCTTTCCTTCGTCCAACGAGTTTGCAATAAAATCTATAACAATTGCAAGGTTCGTTACCGCAGATTTTTTTGAAACAATGCTGTATTGTTTAGTTGAGATAACTGGCTTCACGTGATTAATAATTCGTTGATATACAATCTGTTCAGAGATTTTCGCAAAAACTGGTAAGATTGCTATAGATTTGTGATTGATAATTTCTCGTCTGTCGTTTTGTTTTAGGTATAGGACAAACTAAACCCGATTTCCATTTATTAGGGAAAATATGTTTTTAGTGCCAAGTTGAACACAATCAATAGAGTATATTTAAATATATCAATACATCCTTTCAGTATATAGGATGGTATGTCATCAGATCTAATTGTCGTTTTGATTCTTGATAGACAATCACAACATTAGACAATATTCCAAGGATATCCAATTTAGATTCCAATATGTATATAATTTGCCAGAATATTTGGGAAAAATAAAGATATTGCTAGTACTATAGGCTTCTTAGAATATCAAAACAATATTTCAGGTTTAAGTTTCCCTATTCTTAGAATATACTGAAGAAGCTTACACATATTCCTACGATATCCCTGGGTATCAGGAAGATATTCTCACCATATGCGTTCATCCCGGACAATCAGTTCTTCATAGAATATTTTACAGATAAACCAAGAATATCCTTAGATATCCTAGAAATATCCGTTACCTACTTATTTTCTTCTGTAGGGTCATGCGATACAAAGTGCGAAGTAATCTTTAGCGATAATATTTCTTACAATGGCCTTAACTGAAATAAGATTCGTGCGCCTTGATCCGAAGTAACAAGTAATAATGTTTTAGATTAAATGTTGTCCTTTTTTTTCGGTATCCATTTCAAATTTGTGGAGGTTAGCCATATTCCAAGGTTTGTCTCGAACAAAATTGTCAATTTAAATAAAGACAATAAATATAAACGCTCAAATGAATCAGGAAGTCAACAGTTTCTGTATTAGTCTTACAAGATTTAAAACAAAACTTGACCGTCATTCATATTAGCATTGTATGACTATACGAATCCACGAAGCCTTGTGAGAAGGTCCACGAATCAAATTCCATATTCAAAAATCGTTTTTCCCTTCCTTTTTTTTTCACATAATTTAAATAACAGAAAATGTTGCTTTTATTGGCAACAGTAGAATATACAGAGTGTGGCAGAAAAACTTCTCAACGATTTGCCGCTATCTCTCACTATTCCGACACCAGTAATGTCAGGTGAGAAAAGATTGGTACTTTCATTGACATGTGCTTTACCATTTGAAACGTCATCATGGCATGGAGTAGTGAGCATCGTGCGTTTGTGATAGAGGCGTATTTCTTTCTAAAATGGCTATTCTGTCATCACAACACAAAGGTTGTTTCGAAGCCATTTTCGTCTTGATCGAAATGCTAAGGTTCCGGACAAGAAGACATTTTGCTCTGGATCTAAACTTTAAGAGGAGAACCAAAGAATTGAAAGCTGCTATCTGCCAAGAAATCATGGGAATACCGCAAAAAATGGGTGATGCAAAACTTCAGAAATGTATAGATAATGACGGCGATATCATTTGTAAATGAAATGTAATTATGGAAAACAAAATGGTAAACATAGGTCTATTTTTCTTTTAACGTATACAAATAAAATATTGAATAACATTTATCATTGCTCTGTTGTTTACACTTAAAATCGGGGGCAGTTATTTCTGTCGCACCCTGTATTTGGTAACTAGTTTTTCTCAATTAATTGATTTAATCATAATCACCATCATCTTCCGAAAGCAGCAGATCCTTCAAGGTAAACTAAGCTCTCACCATTCATCCCGAATCTTGCGATTTCCTTTTCATTTCAACTTTACGATTTACAAGTATATTCATTTCCTCAACCGTTCGTATTTTTTCCGTTATCCATTCCTGCAACTGTATCTATAAGCACACAATCTCCGCTCACCTAACGTCGTAACCAATTTATCTTTCTCTTATTTATTGTTTCCAGTATTGTTCGTGTCTCCCTTATTCTCTTCAGCGTTTTTTCATTGCTTAACTTCTATACTCAGCTGATTTTTTTTTAAATTTTTCTTCATAACCACATTCCGAACATTTCCAGGTTTCTTACTTAAACTATTTCGTAGAGAGTCCATGTTTCTGCTCCATACAAAACATTTAATCTACCTCTTCTTCTACTCTTTATTCAACCCTTACTGAACACCTGTTTCGCTATCGCTATTCTCATCTTGATCTCTTTTTCACATTGATTCATTTATTACGTTTACCCCGGCTCGCCTGACTCGGTGATCTGGGTGGGAAAGTAGAGTTATCTATCATCTCGTTGCGTTTCAACAGTGATTCTTTCAGGCGGGGGGATCGGAATCGGTGGTGTTCCGCCCAGAGCACGGTAAATACAACGCCGATAATGTCCAGTTCAATATAGTCCCGAAACCGGGTCATTCGGGTCAAGTTTGGACTTTGGACCGGATCGCCGCGTTACCTATGTTCCAGTCAGGCCACGTCATTGGAAGTTTCAGCTCTAATCATATCTTTATAAACGTGCAGGCTTAGCCAATCACAATAAAAGTTGTACACAATAACATAGAAAGGAACAAAGTTTATGATCGCGGGAGTGCCGCATGGGAGAGAGGTTTTTCCCATTGTAATAACTTCATTGTCAAGGATTTAACATTCCTTAATAAACAAATATTGAAATTTCGTCTGAACTATCTTCTTCATTTTTTTTTCATTATTTGCTGAGCTAATACGTCACTTGTGACGTTGCTGTGAAATATTTGAGTGCTTCAATTTTCGAAACTACGCCATGTTTTCTAAATCTCTGGAAAGGAACCTTTTCTCTTGTCTCCGTCTAAGAATTTTGGACATCCTGTATAAGGTTGCAAAAACACTGAGGAACATGAAACCCATGGATTGAAAAGGAATATCAGGGTTAACCAAATACCTGCGAGATGCACGCTATACCATGAAGAACATAAAAATAACACACAAATTTAAATCTGTAGTTAAAAACGCTGTTAACGACAAATTATCTTATAATAACCAACACGTCATAATTGAATCAAAATCTTGGCAATAGTTCTGAGCAATGGGTTTTGACTTTGATTATGCAGCTGCGAAACATAGACCTTGAATACACAAACGACTCAAAGATTAAGAGTCACACAAAGAGCAATGGAGAGAGGCACGCTAGGAATAACTAGGAGGGACACGCTGACAAATGAATGGATTTGCTTTGTAGTAGAGATTGTCCGGTCTTATGAAGATTAATAAATGGAAGATGGACGACCAATGTTCTACATTGGGTTACCAGAAGAAAAAAATGACTAAAAAAGGCAACCAAATACGAGATGACTTCAAGGGTTTTTCAGAAACGCTATAGATAAGGACATCAGCTCGCCGAGTTCTTTGGGGAATGAATGTAGGATGCCTACATCCAGTAGTGGATTGGAAACGGACCAAAAGAATAAAATGATACGAAAAAGTTTTAAGAATTCTTCATAGTCACGGAAAATAAAAGAATAACTAGTCACAAATAGTCACAAATAGAAGAATAGTCACAAATAACTCAAGGAACTGGATTTTTTTTTTAAATGCTGTTTTAAAATTATGTAATGTTTATTATTTCAGTGGTTGATAATGATACCAATAGCGAAGTATCTTCACATGAATATACCCTTTACCCAGTCCTCTTACACCAGGCGGTAACGTTGGAGACTTCGGATAGGCAATGAAGGATTTGAACCCCGCAGCCGACCATCCTGACAGAAGTTTCCCAAGGTTTCCCCATCACTTTCATCTAAGGTCTTGGCCCCATCCCTACTCACGAAAGTGATCACCAAGGGCCGTCAGACGTGACTGGCGTAGCCCAAGAGCCCCAAAATGCTAGTTCATCACATGAAAGAGAATCCTGGAGCGGTCGTGGCTCAGTGATAGAGCGCTCATGTCTTGTGCGTGGGATCCCGGATCGTCCCATGTGAGCTTTATAGTAGACATACACCGTGTGAGTGGATTTTCTCGGGATTCATCCGTTTACTCCCAATGTCTTCATTCCACCAATTCATCCATCATATACATTCGGACTGAGCAAAAGTTGCCTAAAGGCCTTAAAAATTTAAATTTAAATAAAAAAGAGTCCATATATTTGCAGTCTCTTTCTCAAATATCCTAATCATACTTTGGTTAAATATAAAGTCGTTTCAAATAATCTTGTCCACTGTGGATGAGTGGTGGCGGTCGCTTCCTTGGATTCAAGGTGTCCCGGGCTCGATTCCCGGTGGTGAGACAAGTAGTCTGGATCCCACGTTAAACTGTAGTTCCCGTCCATAGTACGTCATCTTCATCAGATGGAAAGAAATGGCAAACCACCATAGCTTCACCTTGCCCAGGGACCTCCAGGTCAGGACCTGCTTTCGGGCAGAATATATATCAACATCAGCATTCAAGAACGAAGTCTTGGGTTTGGTCCTTCGTTAAGGTAAGAGTAACTGAACATATATTAACCTACTTCATTTGTTTTCTCTCTCTCTCTCTTTGACATGTTCGTCCGTCACCTTGTTCAGAGAAAGCCGCTACGTCATTACTTCCAGGGAAGATGCGATGAATGACTCAACGGAGTTATTTCAATTATTTTTCTTTTTTAATTATGAGGACAGGTGTTTTTTTTTTAAGGAGGGAGTCAGTTTTGACCCTCCTCCTCTCTTTTTTTCGGCAGAGAGGTCCTTGAGATGCGTTAGTCGATCTGCTTGACTGTCTTTCTCTTCCAGCTGTTTTTTTCAATCTCCCACAAGAAGAACATCCCGCTTCATTGGGTAATCTCTTACTATCTTCGAGTGTTTGTGTGAGTCTGGTGTGGTGACCTGTTCACTGTACTTGAATCATTACATTTCAAAATCCCGTTTGCCCTACTTTTCAGGCTAAAACCACTCGTTAGAAGATATCCTCTGCATCCTTTTTGTTGAAACCAGCTGGTACAGAGACGTATAGATTTCAGTTTAGCTTATGTAGTAGTGTCTGTGTGTGTATGTGTATCTCCCGTTTTCTCCCTACCACACAGGAACTCTGTGTGCCCCTGACCCCACTTTTCTCGCCCCCTCCCTCCCTTCCCCCGTTAGTGAAAGAGAAACCAACAGCAAGCGAAAAAAAAACAACCAAACAACCCACACGATACAACATAACCAAATTTGGAAGTAAAATGCAAACTTGTGATTGTGTATTAGTGTTTAGCTGTTGCGGGACTCACCTGTTTGCTATTGTATATTCTGACATTTTTTTTTTTTAATAAAAAAAAAAGGAAAACTAGTTGCATCTTGCATGATTCGTCTCTTAAAACAAGTCCGTCTTGTCTTATTAATGTCAGTACGACATTAATGTTTATAGACAGGTCTATAATATTATCCTGATGCTACTTGTGATTACGTAAATTGTATTATTATTACTGTTACTGACAGGTATACAGCAAAATAATAACAAGTTATGCCCTTCCCCATTCGACCTTTCTGATCCTTATTGTTGCTTTTAAGCTTTTGTTTATTTTATTTTCAATTTTTCAACCTATCTTTTCTTTGTCTTTCTACAACGTTAGATAAATTCCTCTAGAAGATAATGACTTAAAAATGCTCTTATTCATCTCCATATATTCACGCTTAAATACATCTATGTATGCCAGTTTGGTGGTATGTGTGGTGTTCTGAGAGTAATGCCTTCTACTTTGTTTCTTTTTATCGTTGCAGGTGACGTCAGAACTGAAATTTGGTGGTGCTGTATGTAGTAAGGGTTGAACCTTCTGTTGGTTTGATTGTTATGCGCTAGATAGCAGCAGCAGCGCAGTTTATCAAAATGGCGTCTGGCATAGAAGTACGTACGAAACAGTGGCGTAATAATATTTAATTTCTCGCTGCCTAATAACTCATTGGCATCCATAGACGCTTGCTAAAGATGTACGCATACGATACAGTGGATGTGAGCGCAGCGAGGTGGTGAGTAGTGGCGCAAATGATATTCACGATAAACCACGTCCTGGACGTTTCTGCTCAGCTGTGGCGCCTGACAACCAGCAACGCTTCCATGAACTGATCCGGAATGATCGGCGGATTACGACCAGAGAAATAGGTGTATGGGTTAACGTCGGCTTTAGTGCCTTGGAAACGATGTTGGCAGCGCTGGGTATTCGCAAAGTTTGTTCCAGTTGGGTCCCCCACAGGACCAGAAAAATTATGGAACGGAACTCTGTCAGGACCTGCTGCACCAGTTTGAGGTTGAAGCTGACAGTTTCCTGGACAGCGTGGAATGAGACGTGGTATCACTACTATGATCGATAATCCAAAAAGACAGTTCATGGAGTGGAAAAATACGAATTCACCACAAAAAAAAAAAAAAAAAAAAAAAAGAAAGAAAGAAAAGAATTTCAAGACATAGACACCGACTGGGAAAGTGATGTGCACAGACTTTTGGGATAGCCGGGATGTGATTCTTCTAGATATCCTGGAGCGAGGAGAAACTATCAATTCTTAACGCTACGAGAAAACGCTGACGAAGCTGAAAGTTCTCCAGAGAAGAAGACAACCTTTTGCTTTCAACACGATAACGCCAGGCCCCATACTAGTATCGCGAACACCGCGCATATTAGAAAATTTTGGCTTCACTGTCCTACCATATCCACTGCATAGTCCTGATTTAGCGCTTTCAAATTTCCTTTTTCTTGGGCCTTTGAAAGATGGACTACATTTTTCAGACAATGATGCAGTCAACGCAGCTGTGAAACAATAGCTTGCCTCTACTTGTTCTGATGTTTACGAGTGCAGTATATATGCAATTGTTCTTCACTGGCAGAAGTGCATAAAGAATAGTGGTGACTATGTGGAAAAATAACTGTATGTGTCCGAAATTTTGCTCTATTTAACTATGTTATTATGCTCTCTGTATCTGTTACACTAGTCGACAAAAAAAACTTTTTCTCTGGCACACGGGAGAAAATACCTGATTCTAATAGAACTTTTCACGTAGAATTCAAATATGTAATCAGTTTTTCTCCATCACCCACCATTTTCCCGTGACACCCACGTGACCTTGAAAAATGGGTTATTTTCAGAAATGTTATTTACGTGCAGATAATCACATGTAACTTCCACGGTAATTACAATATATGCACGGTTTATACCTCATTGGATTCGCAATGAAACACACTGTACAATGATGTATACGTCGTGTCGCCATTTTTATATGAGGGAATTTCTAGAGTGATTTTGTGGGAAATTCCCTCCAAAAAGTAGTTTATGAGAATGTTTTTGTCTCATGTCTCTATTCATATAGTGATACAGAAACAGGAATTGCACCAAAATATAAATTTATGTCTACTCAATAGATCATGTTAATTTCATGTGAATCGCGTTATTCTGTCTCGAGATATAAGTAGTTGTTTCTATTGTTAAACTAAACTAAACAAAGCTTGCCACATATGTACTTTACCAAAGAAGTGTTAAGGGTTAACAAATGGACACTTACATTAACTAAAATGTTCTAGTTGTCGACTTTCTTCTATGTTTGGCTTCTGGAACATCTCTCTTGAGCGTCCAACAGTAATCTGCTAGCATTTGTGAGCTCCACTGTCCCTGGTACCTCTTATCCATGTCGGAAATTTCCTGATGGAACCTTCCCCACTTTCATCACTAACGGCACCGAGATTTTCAGGAAAGAAATCCAGGTGGGAGTCTAGGAAATTGAGTTTAAGGAACATGTTGCAACCCATTTCTTTGAATGGTTGCAGGAAATCACTCACAATTTCACGGTACTTCGGGGCTTTATGCTTTCCTAAAAAGTTCTCTGTTAAACTTTTGAATGAACACCAAGCTGCTTTTTCAACCGGAGTTAAGAGATCCTCATTTTTTTTTGTCACGAATCAAACATCTTATTTGGGGGTCTAAAAAAGTCCCTTCCTTGATTTTAACGTCACTAACCCGAGGAAAGTTTTCCTTCAGATAACAAAATCCTGCATTACTTTTGTCCATTGCCTTAACAAAATTTTTGAAAAGCCCCAACTTTATATGAAGAGGAGGTAGAATTATCCTACCAGGGCTCACCAGTGAGGGATAAACAACATTCTTCTGTCCAGGAGTTAATACACGCTTTGGTCATTCCTTTTGGTTGTAATGTTCCGCTTTGTTCCTGCTGTCCCATTCGCACAGGAAACAACAATATTTCGTATAACCAAGCTGCGAACCCATTAACAAAGAAATGACTTTTAAATCACAGCAAACGGTCCACTTGTATTTCTCATACTGAATTCTTTCTAACAATATTTTGATGTTTTCATAGGTTTCCTTCATGTTAGTTGTATAAACCAAAGGCACTGAAGGAAATTCGTTGCCATTATGCAAAAGGACTACCTTCAAACTAGTTTTTGAAGAGTCAATAACCAATCTCCATTCTGTACTTACATGTTCATGTCCGAGTGTATCCATGACAGCACAAACATTGTTACAATAAACTAAATCATTTTCTTTAGAATAGTAGTTCTGAAACTCTGCATGACGGTTTCGAAAAAAACAGACTTTAGTGTCACGATGGAGCAGATCCCAGCCTAGAAGCAAGAAGTTCTGCCTGTATTTTGGAGAGTTTTAAATCCCGAACAAGGTCATTTAGTTCACCCTGAGTTATCAGATGGGGCTCGAATGTAGATGTGCTTCCTACATATGTAGGATCATCTTTCTCTTCATGTTGCCTCAAGTACGTAATCTTCATCTACAGTAAGATGAGTTGGATGTTGTGGTACTGGTAATTCTTCATTCTGTGGAACTGGCCTAATTGCTGATGGCAAATTAGGGAACTGCACTGTATGCTTAGATTTACTGGTTATTCCTTTTGTCTATGTCATACAAAAGTAGCAGTCCGAAGAATTATCTTTTGGTTCCCTCCAGATCATGGGTACGCCGAAGTTCATGTTCCGATCACCATTTGCCCACCCAGTCAGACGTTTCACGCAAGTACAAAAAATGTAGTGAGGAGCCCAGTTCTTATCTTGGTCTCCTACACTGCAACCAAAATGTAACTGATAACACTTCCTCACAAGTGGAGTGAAACATCGACGTTGGGATTTAAATGTCAGTTCCCCACATATATAACATAAATTGTCAGGGTGATTTACACACTTCCTCGGCATCATGTATCCTGTACGGTATCACACACATACACGCACGAACCTACACTTCATAATTCACAAAGCAGCACATAACGCAATCTAACTCAGTGCATCACCACGCGATACTAACTGTCTTGTCTTGAAAGTGATAATGGGATTCAGGGATTTTTTTTCGCTGTTCTTTCCAGATTTTTTAATTCATTGTTGGCAGGTCAAAATCGTAAAAATAACTAATTTTCCACAGAAAGCAATCGTGCATTGTGTGTGCTTGTGTGTATTTGTGCTTGTTCCTGTGTGTCAATATATGTGCCGACAACAATACGTTAACGTTAGGTTTCTGTCTTTGCTGAGCGCCTTGCATTTAAACCTGTAAATAGAAACAACTATTTACATCTCTAGATAAAATAACGCGACTCACATGAAATTAACATGATCTATTGAGTAGACATAAATCTATGTTTTGGTGCAATTCCAGTTTCTCTATCGCTATATGAATAGTAACATGAGACAAAAACATTCTTATAAACTATTTTTTGGAGGGAATTTCCCACAAAATCACTCTAGAAATTCCCTCATATAAAAATGGCGACACGACGTATACATCATTGTACAGTGTGTTTCATTGCGAATCCAATGAGGTATAAACCATGCGTATATTGTAATTACCGTGGAAGTTACATGTGATTATCTGCACGTAAATAACATATTTCTGAAAATAACCCATTTTTCAAGGTCACGTGGGTGTCACGGGAAAATGGTGGGTGATGGAGAAAAACTGATTACATATTTGAATTCTACGTGAAAAGTTCTATTAGAATCAGGTATTCTAATTTCTGTGCCAAAATCTTGTTGAGTAGTGTTATCGTTTTAATAGAAATAAATAGACGGCATTACTTTCAGAACGTCCCTCGTAGTATGCGTAGTATGCTGGAGCGCATATAATGTAAAAACACCTGAAAAGAAATGTGTAGTCTTACAAGACAATTTTTTTTAATGGTACCATAAATCATGGTCTTTGAACCCAAATCTGAAATAGATTATTCTAGCTCTATTACCCGAGGTAGATACAACCTGCATACATCTATATATTTTAAAAAAAATGTATTATGTACGTGAGTTTGAAAATAAGGTTCTGAGAAAGATATACAGGTCGAAACGGGACGAGATGACGGGGGAATGGAGGAGATTGCATAATGAAGAACTTCACGGACTTTACGACTCACCCGATGTTGTAGGAATAATGAAATCGCGACGACTAAGATGGGCACGCCATGTAGCTCGAATGGGAGAAAAACAAAGATTATATTCCATCGTGGTTGGTAAACCGGAGGAAAAGGGACCGTTATGAAGACCTAGACGACGTTGGGGGGATAATATTAGAAGGGATCTTCGAGAAGTAGGTGTTTGTGATGAATACTGGTCTTGCTCAGGATAGAATCCTATGGAGAACGTTTGTTTCTCCGGCGATGAACTTGCGAGTTCCGTAAGGTATAGAGTAAGTGAGTAAGTAAGTATGTAGGGGTATGTAAATATGTTCCAGCATAACTCTGGAACGTCTGGAACAATTTCAACCAAACTTGGTACACATAACACTTACAATTTAGTGAAGAATACTGTGGGGTAAGACACCCCTAGCACCCCTAGAGGTAACATACCCCCTAGAAGTAGGGGTAGGAAAGGGGTGACGTATGAAAATAATCGAAAACGACCGATATTAGTGTCGAATCCATAGTTTTCGCGATCGTTGAGATTGACGCGTGGTTAAGCGGTGGCTTTTTTTCGAAGAGAACATTAATAAAAGTAGAGAGATTTTTAAAATTTTGACTGTTTTTTTGTAATAAGAGAATTTTAAGATGCGTTTGAGAATTAGTGAGAAGGTATGTGGGAGACGTTTGAAAACTTGATAGCTATTGTTTGAAATTAGAAGTTTTTTTTTTTTTTTAGATTGAAGCATATTTTTTATTTACTTATAGAGGTTTTATAAATTTTGAGTTTGTGAGCTGAAAGTAAGACGTTTGGGCTTTAGAAATAGTTTTTATTTTTGAATGAAATAATGTAGTAGTTTAAGGTGTTATTTTTTTTTTTTTTTTTTTTTTTTTTTTTTTTGTAGTATGAGGTGATGTTTGTTTATTTTGAAAGTATTTTCTGACTGGCGCAATTTACCTTAGGCAGAGAGGAGTAAGATTTTTTGTGTGAAAATAGGTTTGGGAATTTTGGGATTATATTTTTTGAATTTTAAATGTGTTTAACGTGCCCACTTGCTTTACTGTTAACTTTTACATTTTTGGAACATGATAATACGGGAAACAAATTTGATTTACAATTTAGCATTGAACGAGGTTACAAAAATGTTCAAAATAACCGAAATTCGTTTCGAATCCATAGTTTTCGGGGTTGCTAAGCTGATTAGTGACAGTACCGATGACATTTAAGCCTAAGTTTAGTCGAATAAAACCAAGAGAATCTAATAGAAAATTGGGATAAATAGTAGTTGCCAACATGTTTTGCTTATCCCGCACCAACGGACGAGCACATCAACTAGTACTTTATAAAAACTTAAATCCTATTTACAATGTACAATAAACTAGAATGAGGAAAGTTATGTTTTCCAATGCATTGGGGGAGGGGATCTAATGCCAAAATTGGGAGTAAGGTTAGGTAGCATTCCAAGACTATCTCTCATTTTTTAAACTATAAAAAATATTAAGTTGCAGGGGTGCTAAGGAATTTGAACGGGTAACACCCCTCCTTGGGGGAGGGGTTCTGAGAGAATCCATGGATCATTATTTGAATTCATTTTGGTACACTATGTGTCACAAGTTAGGATGCATTAATCAATGTTATCAATATTCAATAGATAAAGATGGATAGAGTGCGCGAGGACAGAACCTGGGTCATCTAGGTGGTATAATGCGTTTGCAAACTGTGAGCTCCAAACAACAGTGCAATTTCGTCACCATGCTTGCTATATATATTGAAGAATCTGTCCTGAAATAAATGAGTAGATGTTTATCATGATACTAGCTGATTTGCTTGCCCGTTGGTGCGGGGTGAATAAAATATGTTGGCAACAGTCATCGGGACTGTCACCAATCAACTTTGTTATGTGGGGGGTTACCCAAGATAGCCGTTGTTAATGAATTGATAGTCATGCCACATTTCACCACTTGGAGATAGTCAACCCGTCGAACAACGTTGTAGTGTGGGTTGCCGCGTGCTTTGCTTTAAAATTGTCCATAATTTACTACAGCCATTGGATAAGATAAGATAAAATTAATTGTATGGGCGGTAACAGCACTATGGCTTACGCCCGTCCCGAGATACAGCCATTGGAATTCAATGGATAATCAGATGCACGATTATCTCTGAAGATAGTAATTTTAGAATCAAAGTGATACGATAACTTTCCAGACGGGTCCAGTATCTGGTCAAGTGCGAAAAATCATTATAATCGGTCAATAATTTTTTTGCGTGATGATAACACAAACATAGACACTTTCAATTTTGTAGAGAGAGATATTACGGAAATGTACAAAATGTGTTTAAAATATAGGCTTATTCTGAGAGATAAATACGCAAGAGTATTCAAATTCCTGTGCTACTTGTAGACAATACCGGATGAGGGAAAAGTGGTGCAAAATGAGACATTTGATCCAGGCACCTAGTGTTGGGAGCATTTGTCGGGCGCCATTTGTTGCTTAAATAACGAGCACAAGACAGATCACTTTGGCCTGGACTCAATATTTCGTAGATCCGGGGGTACTGGCAGACATACCTTCTGAACACAAACCTAAGCAGATTTCAGAAAGTTGTACACACAAATAGTGTCAAATAAACCTATTGTTTACTACAGCGTTCAGAAATTGTAAGGAAGTTAAAACTGATTAAATAAAGAATCCACCTTACATGTTTTTTTACCACTTTTTTATCTTTAAAATATATCTACCAAGTTACCATCGCTAATATAAGTTCGTTGTTTTTAACTGTGAAAGGCGCTACCTAACTAATTACTTCACTGTTGCCAGTAAGAATTTATGGGCTCACTTTGCTCACGTAGCGTTCCAATGAGCTGACACATTACAACACGTACCTCCTTCGTAGAAAAGAAAATATTAGAATTATGAGATATTTTTATAATCAATCTTTTTTTGTTGTTGTTTGGTTAAAGAACTAAAAAAAATGAGAAGCCAGTTTCAAAGTTACCGCTCCTTTGTTTCGTTATGTTGCGACAAAGATTCCTTTCACACGGGAAGACATTGTTAACAGTTCATCCGACAGGTGTCAGGCGACACCTACAGAGAAACTATAAAAGGTGATGGCAGTAACAGCGTTGCTTCTTTCATTTTGATACTGTCACCGAGAGCACAAGTAGAAGGTCCTTTACATTGCTAAGTCTTGTTTGTCGGCGAAAGAAGGTATTGTGAAGGTTGCCACCCGTCACGATTTTATACGAATCACTCTTACTTTCCAAAAACTGTTCCGTGTCTAGAATTTGAATTTTCACTTATGGCATTTAGGCAACTTTGGCTCAGTCCGTATGGATGATGATGGGATGAATTGGTGGAATGAAGAAAGTAGGAGGAAACAGGAGAACACCGAGAAAAAAAGCCCACACACGGTGTTTGTCCACCACAAAGCCCACATGATATGAGCTGGGATCGAACCGAAGGCACCAAACACCAGAGGTGAGCGCTCTACCACTGATCCACCGCGGTCCTTTCGTGTCTCGAGTAGTAATAAATAAAATTCATGGTTAGGAGTCGTTCAATTGAATTGAAATTTTTATGGCCTTTATGCATCTAAGACCCAGGCCGGGATGGAGGAAATAATGCTGGAAGATCAGGGCCTAACTTCATGGTATCGTGCCGGCATTTGCCTTGTGTGAGTGAAGGAAAACTCTAAGCCAAGGCTCTACCACTAAGCTACGGCATTGCTCTGATTCTCCTGCCCGATGAAATAAACAATGTTTGAACCCGCTTTTCCCTTGGATGCTTACGTAATATTTGAACGACCGATATATATATTATTTTGGGAAAATTCTTATGGAAGATTCCCTGATAAATTTTCGGAAACGGGAAGATTTTTTTTAAGTACATGTAACAAATGAGGCCCAGGTCTTAACAAGGCCCACCAACTCTCATAACTGAAAAATATCTGGGAAGAAAGAGTATGCGGATTTCACTGTACACTGTTAAAAAAAATGGCTGTGTTGATTCGTTACTTGTTGGTGTCCCAGGCTGACAGTCACTTTGATATGTTAAACCAACAACAAACGGTGTTAATTCAATGATTCAACATAATGAAAGGTGTCATATTGACACTATCACAGTGTTGAATGAACACTGACAAAACAACCACTGTGTTCAATCAACGAAATCAACACTTCGTTTGTTGATTTAACACAAAAAAAGTTATCCTGTTGTTGCACTGGAACAAAGAAAAGGTGTTGAATTAATGCATTCATATTTTCGCCGTACAACAGATTTATTGTTATTATTATTATTATTATTTGAATCGATCACTCAATGTTTTAGTGCACAAATTATTTTTGGAAGTACACAATAATATTATTTCAACTAATTTATAGAAATCATGACATGATAATGGATGTGCTGCCTAGGAATAGGTCTATAACCCGATGGCTCCTGGTTAACGGAGTCCAAGTAATTCCGCTAGCTAATCCTAAGAATCTATATTTTGGGTGCATATATAGTGAAAAACCGTGAGCCGACTAACAATCAATCCAATGTCGTTAGATGATATTAACTTCTTTTTCAAACCTTGTGTGAGGTAAATATTGAAAGCAACAGAGAAAAATTGATAGCCTCCCGAAACTGGTAGATCCTGGTTCAAGTCCAGCCATAGCATTTCCGACACAGTTACTACCTGCACGAAATAACACAGATACGCGTTACTCTCGAGACGACGTTACTCGATGTGTATTTCGTAAGTACAGTTTACGTCATACGTATGCGTTGTATAAATACATTAGTTTGTAATATTCGGTATACTAATTTTAACCCCCTCTACACACTTGCAAAGTTTCAAAGAAATAGGAGATAGACATTTTGTGTTTCAGCACTTCCACCTTGTGCCATTTTTAAAATTTTGGAGGGGGGGTTGACCCCTTAAACTTTTTTTTTTTTTTTGGTCGAAACAAAAACAAATGCATCTCTGTTATTTTTAGCTCCTCTACAAACCTCTAAAGTTTTTTGACAATCGGAGGGGGCATATAGATAATGACCCTATTAGATCATATCTGCCTGCCTGACCAATAAATGATAAGATAATTTTAAAAAAAACAACAGAAACTGATGTGATGACTGCATGACCGTTAATCCACACCTCGTATTTCTAACAGTTATGACACGAATATCTCGTAACCCGTTAATGCGTTGATAAAACTAGTTCAACTGAATCACTTTTCATCACAAAATAGATTCCGTTGCTGCCCCGCAGACCAATCATGAAGCTTTACTACAGTGAATGCACAATATAACCTACTATGCACCTTAGGAAATGCATATATGTCATTACTAAATGGCTTTAAAATGCAAATGTATTCATTGTAAAATCATGGTAATAAATTATAACGTTTAAATTCGTGAATGTTACCAAATGATTAGATTCACGGTAAACAAGAGGAGGGTGAAATTTGCATTTCATATTGCGATTCAGTGTCCACGTAGAGCGAAACTAACATGTTTCTGGAGAGCATAGTATTGTTATTTTATCATATGTGTGTACATGCATATATGTATGATATGTGATGCAGAGGAGAAAGAGCGTTAGATGAGATTAATGGATGGGAATGGATTGGTGAGTGTTTCCATGCTCCCAACGAAGCAAAAGATGCTGGCCTTGACTCCAAATGAATGTAACAAGGTTGTTTGCAACCCTCAGGATGCTGGAAGGGGAGACAGCCTCACTCTATTTATCCTTCACCCACTGAACTTGGTAAACCCGGCCGAAAACAAAAAGAGTAGTAATTTGCAATACATTGTCACTTACGTTACAAATTATATACCATTCACTCACTGTGTCATGTAGTACATAGCAATTCTCTTCGGAGACACTGAAGATAAGAAGGAACGTTTTTGTGGTTTAGTATACATTCGATCTTTCAAATTAATGTGGGTTTACCATCTTTATTTTACTGCTCATTTTTGGGTCCCTTGATTACAAAGCTATAACAAAAGGAACCTTCTATTCCCGCTCATCGTATCCGTGTCCAGAAATTAAATCTCAGGAACTACAAAGTGTAGAGTGATGCGTGAGATGTCGTTAGAAATGTCTTAACTAAACTAGCTCAGAGCCGCCAGAACCGTCTTGTTTGGTGCACTAGTTCAGCATTGCCAACCCATTTTTCAAAAATAATTAATTATTCAAACTGCTTCCATTCAGTTAGACCTAGCTGCGCCAAACTTGGCATAAACATTATTCAACACCAATACAAAAACACTGAGGTGCCTACGTCTCCAAGCAACATCACTTACCAGTGTTGCTAATCTATTTTCTATAAAATTATCTTTTTTTAGAAAAAATAATTCCATTATTTTAGACCAACACCACCAAACTTGGTATAAATATTATTTGACACATTAGCAACATACTGCGTGTGTTATCGTCCCCATGAACCCCGTTTTCAATGTTGTCAACCCGTGCCCCAAAATATATATCTCATGAACCATAAGGTGTAGAGAAGTGGCTGAGGTGTCGTTGCATAGGTCTTGACTAAATTAGCTCAGAGCCGCCAGAACAGTCGCAATTGGTGCAGTAGTTTAGTGTTGCAAACTCAATTTTAGACAATCAATTATTCAATTTGCTTCAATTCAGCTAGGCTTATCTACGCCAAACTAAGCATAAATATTATTTGACCCACTAGAAAAGTACTGTGAGTTTCCCCGTACCTAAGCACAACGGCTGTCAGTGTTGCCAGCCTATTTCATAAAAAATAATGTTTCTATGGCTAAAATGCCATCAAAGGACCGGAGCTTTTGCAGTTGTTAGTACAATTGCAGCTTCAACTTCTTTAAAGATTTATTGCTATGATAACTGTACATATGAGATTCACCAAAACAAATTGGTTCATTGAAAAAAAAAATTATCTTAAGTCCAAAATTTGTGTTGTGTGGCAACGTCAAGCAAAATACAGGTGTATGCTTGAAATGTGGAAAACACTCAAAAGTGTTGATTTTAAATTTGCTTCAAACACTGACTCAGTGCTGCCACAGTTTTTTACAACGTTTCGTGGGTTTTAAAAATTTCTTCTCGTCAATTTTTTATTAACTTGAGAGTACTTCTATTTTTTTTCTGCGGGTCAAATTAATTATTAATGTTCTATCAATTACGGCAGGCACTTGAAACAAGTTTAATCTCATCCATTACTTTCTCGTTTTCAGTTTTGATTTTTTTTAGTATTACTGTGCGATTTGTCTTTTTGCTATAAATTCCATTTTTTTGTTCCCTTTTCAACGACATGTTTAGTGGGTCCATCTATATGTAATTTCTGTGTAAATGTTGACCTAACCGGTTTCTTTATTTTACTCAGGAATACTCTTGTCTCGATTATGCTATATTAAGTACTTTCACATCGCTTCAATCTTTTCCATTCTTCTTCATATCCACATTTCAAAACCAGAAGAGAATGAAAACTGAAAGAAGAAGTTGGAAATGAAGACGAGGGAAGGGAGAAGATACAAGAAGAGGATGGATGCACAACAGACGGGAAAGAAGAAGTAGAAGATGATGAAATCAGCGACAATGCCAATTCTTTGATATTATGAACGAAGAAATCAGTCAAGCCAAATAGAAAAGCATTAGCGAATATATTCAGTGCTTCTTTGTACTTTTGGAATATAGGACTACCATGTAGGACTACTTTCCCGTTTAGAGGGCGTAACCCTCTAACTAGTAGTTAGTCCGGATAGAGAAATCGGAAAGTAAGCGGGACCGTAGCCAGGAATTTCAAAACGAAAGGGGCACAGGTGGATTCTTCTTCAGTTCTTGTTTTGTAGCTGTGCAGTCCGTAAGAGGACGGCACGTTCCCCGACCCCTCCCTCTAGTTACGGCCATGGCTGAAATAGGTCATTCGGGTTAAAGTTTAGACCAGGTCATCGCGTTTAAACCCGGTCTGACCCGTTGAACCGGAGGGCAAAGCAAAGATTTAATTATTTCCTTATTATAAACTGTTCCATTTGAGTAGTGTTTCTTTCAGTGGTGACCGGGACCGGGGTGATAATCTATGTGGGGGGTGGGTGACACCCCACAAATTCTCGAGAGCACTTCAACTTAAAAAGCGATAGAAATCGTGCAAAACTCAACTTTACACTGTAAGGATTTTTAACGCCTTTATGCGAGGTTTAGGTTTTGGACACTGAGGTTGGGTGACTGCTTTTTGGGTCAGGATGTTGGACCTTAAGGAAATGGGTTATTGGTTTTCGAAAGAGTTAATAACTTATTACTTGAAATATGTTGCTTTTGCTTTGGCAAACCTGAAAGGTGGCCTCCACAATTACAACACTTGAAGAAGGATAGCTTGTAATTTGGATAAGGAAAGGTGACGCCAGGATACTAATTGTAAGGTACTCTCCAAACATTTTTTTGGGACGGATTTTAGGGCTTTAAGGCAATGAATGGAAAGGATTAAGAATAGGAAAAGGGAAATTTGCACTTAAAAAAAATAAACTAACGAATTGCATGGAATACTTAAATTTTTACGGAACGCGCAGGATGCGAATGCATCGTTACATGCTGATTTGCTGTAAAAGAAAGTGATGCGCGCGTGTACCGGGAGAAACTTACATGATTGTTACCATCCCATTTCGTGAGGAAGTTTTACACTGAAAAGGCTGCTTCCTCTTACGAATGAGGTGCACAGGAGAACAATGCTTTTAATTTGAACAAAAGAATTGAGAATGGTGAGAATTTTGGAAGTTTTTTTAAGAGAATTTTACATTTAGAAGGCTGCCATGCAATAATGTTGAAAAAGAAGGTTTTTACTAGATTTTTATTTTAGACGCGGCTTATGGCCTTGTCTCAAATGAAAAAAAAAAAGACGGTAACACATTGTATTGTAAATAAAAAGAGTTGGAGTTCGGTAACACTTGAATAGACTTTATAACAACTTAATTTGAAAAATATTAACAATTAACAAATTTTGCTTTCTCTTTTCTTTTTTAAAAACAATATAAAGATGAATGATGACTGATTAGCCCAAAAGACTGATATTATGCCGGTTTCTTCGAACAATGAATGTTTGTTACATGAAGACTTAAAAAATACAATGGGATGCCCTTATAGTTTTTTTTTAAAAAAGTAAACGTTACAACATGAGACTACTATGGCAAACTTGAGTATTTTATGAGAGATTAGCTTTGATTTTTGCAAGGTTTATACTTTTTAAATGAAAGTAAACAAACATGAGTTTTGAACGCTAATTTACAGTGTGAGCTTCTCTCCACTAGTAATAGTTTTGATCAAGTAAATAAATGAATTGAGGGACAATTTACATTTTTACCTGTTAATAACATTTGGCATTTTTGACAATGTTTGTAAAAAAGAATTTTTTAATGCTTTTTTTAAAAAAAACTGAATACTTTATATTTGAAATAATGCACGTGACTGACTGCAATTGACACATGGAAATAATTTTTACACACTACATACTTATAATTTAGATCAGCTGATTACCTCTTTACTTTGCGCAAATTTTAATAATAATAATAATAATATACATATAAACGTTTTTAAGTGCACACAATGAATACGCTAGATATGGTTATGATTTCACGTGGAAATTTAATAAACAAAAGAAATGAATGTTGTACACTAAAAATCTTGCAATTTTTTTTCGATAGTACATATTTTACGAGTATTTATACAAAATTGATTGCCCTGGGACTTTGATAAAATGGCCATGTTTTATTTATAGCAAGCGATTAATTAATTAAGAAATGCTTGTCGAGCTTTTCAAACGATTGAATTAAGTTACTAAATGACACTGCATTTTTGGCAAGCTTTGTGCCCATGTACCAAAAGATTAAAAGAAAATACGCTAGTAACACACATATGACGTAAACAACTTTATTGAAAGGTATTTTGATTGTTTTGGTATAAATTTAACAATTGACAAAAAAAACACTAAACGAATACTTAAATATGATTAACACAAAATTCGTTTGAGAATGCTTTGCAGAAGCAAAAGCCAAGTGTTTATGAATTTTCATGTGTATACATATAGTACTGAATTAGTAACGTTTAAATGACAATTGACGTTTTACTGAAATTACCGTTGAATTTACACTGAATCACATATATAAGGAAAACAAAGTTGTTCTCGACTAGTTAGAGACAATTTGTTAGTAAGAAAGTTTTTTTTTTTAAGTTATTTTTAACTATGCAACATGTTTCGGATTGTACAATAACAAAGTTTAGTTCTCTTGAAAAAAAAAAGTTTATTTAATGCCAAGGATGACGATTATATATTAGGAATGTCAACGTTTGTGTCACTTATATTTTCTTTTAGAAAATGTAACGGGGTGGCAAATAAATAAAGGACGAAAGTGTTTGGAGAGGAGTATCCTCTTTTTAAAAAAACATTTTCGAAGTAAGTTTGAGATTTTACGTCCGGAATCAGCTGATTTTCCAAATTGTTGACGAGGCCAAAAACAAGGAAATCTCATACCTTTAGGTCGCCGTCTCCTCACACCTGCCTGTCTGATGTCGGTGCTGTTGTTACTTTCCATTGGTCCTGTATTGATGCAGAGATAGATGAATAAACACAGAGCCCATTGTTTGGTACTAAAGTTTTTGCTTTTGGTGTACTGAGACTTTTTTATGATTGAAGCACTTTTACAACACTTACAAAGTTTTAATGATAATTATACTTGACAACAATCCGAGAAGGTCTCTCACGTGCTTTAAAAGAGCCTAGCCTCTCATTTTGAAATCAGAAACTGCACTTTCCTGAAATAGTTACGTAAAAAAGAAGTGTGATAATGTTTGTAGATTTATTTGCGATCTGTTCTTGTTGAAATACAAACTCGGTCTGTCTATGGGCTGTTTATTTTGGAGTTTGCTGGTGTTTTGTTTTTACACTTTTTTCATCATTGTTTATTTTTTTCGAATTTGAAAACGGTTACATTATTTGATGACGGATTTACGCGTTTCAATCTCCAAACTTTGATTGGCGTTAATTGTTTTTTTCTCTGTGTGTTTATCACTTCTCTTGTTTCCGTATTTCTGCTGTGATGTATTTTTTCACGTTTTGGTATCGCTGTACGAGAGACGATTAGTCTGGATATGGGTTGAAACGTGCTTTATTGAATGGAATTAGCCTTGTTGCTTAGGTTTAAAGAAAAGACTAATGAGTTACACCCCCGCTGGTTGATCTTCTTGCTGGGTGCTGGTAAGTGGGATGATACAAAGAGACAAAAGTTGTCTGTTGTGGCCGAAAGTATTTTTTTCGTGGGAAGACTGAGTAAAGCACTTGTGGTCTTTCCAGGTTTGTTTATTTTTTCATTGCAGTTTAAAAAAATGAAAACATGGTGTTAAAAATTTGACATAAAAACACAAATCAAAAAAATTGAAAAAAAAACGAAGGGGAGTTAGTGCGATTGTTACAACACCCTCCCAATTTTGACTTTACACCCTTCCCCAAATTGAAAATCCTAGCGGAAACACTGCTTTCAGCTCTGGTTACGGCTCTGAAAACAGGTTAACAAGAAAAATAATACAATAATATGATAAGTTGATTCCAGCTTTATTTTAGGTAACTGTTGACACAATAGTTTAAACATGTAATCATACTTTGAACGAGAAACACCTTTGGAGAAGTCTATAATCCGCTGGTGCTCTTCCAGACCCTCAAGGTACATTAAGTTCTTACAGATATTGACATAACCTGTATATTATTTGTTACATTGCGACACTACCAATGTACTACGTGGGATTTTTTTTCTTTTCTGTTTCGTTGCAAGTGCTTTCAAAAGGGTGGGTAAGTGAATGATCACTGCAACTACACAATATATATTTTCAAGGTGAAATGTGCATACGTGGACATGGAGAACTAGGAAAGAGGTGGCGAGGGTGTTAAGAAGCGAAGATGTTAAAACGTTTTATGACTCTCACGTGGAAGTTTTCTCTGCAGAAATGGGTGTGTCTACCAAGAAAAATCCCGGGAATACTTATCCGTAGGCGCAGAAGTTAACATCAAGGAAACCGAACATTTATTTACGATGCATATACAGAAATATTATAAACCAATCCCCAGTAATCTCATAAACAAATTCATTAACCTTTTCAAAAAAAAAAAAAACCTGCAATTCGTAGTTCAGACAGGTACGTTAAGATTAAGTTGAATTTTATGTTTGATATAATAGGTAACCTTTGTAATATAAAATGTATTAATTAAATTATAAAATAATTAATTGGGTGTGTAATTATGTATATAGTTAAAGGTATGCATTCAAAAAGGATGCTGGGAAGACGTGTCGTAGTGAGTGAGAGAGAGAGATTAAAAGTTATTATATGTGTATGAAAGTTAAGGTAAACACCGCTAGTTGAGTCGTGTCAGTACGATAGCGATATTGAAGCAGAACAAAGAATTTTGTGTGTTGGAATTCGAAGCAACAGACCCTGTTGTGACACTGTGCAACGAAACTTTGATACAAAATGGTAAGTTTGCATCGCATAGAAATTTCATTGCGCATTGGGTGAAGCAGTTTAAATCCAGTGGCTGTTTTATACCCTTGGAAATGCCCGAGCCGTCTACAGAGATACAGAAAACCCAAATGTCATTGTCGAACACTTGAATAAATGTAATAAGGCAGCGCAAAGTGTGTAGTTCCTTCATTTTTTACCGAGCCTACTGCGACAGGCCACTTCTATCTAAACATGTTAACAGAATGACTTATGGCTCGGCTTTAGGAGGATATATCCGACGTAGTTTTTGAACAGGATCTCCATCTCCAGTCTCCACGTGGATGTTCGCTGATGCCGGAATGATATTCTACCGGGTCATTAGTATTATTCAGGCAGTATCAGAAACAATGATCTCCGAGTGCTGAACTGGCCGACACAACCACCAGATTTAACACCTTGCAACTTTTCTCTGAGGGTGTACATTAAAGACAAACAAATTATCTGTCACTATGCCACAAAGTTTTCTGTTCCCATTCTGTTGGACAAACTGAAACAACGTATCTCTGAGGCAGTGGAGCACATATCCGAAGATTTGCTGAGACGTGTCTTGGTAGAGTTGGACATTATGTTGTGTCATCAACGGCACCGACACTGAAATTTCCCATTTACAGCTGAAACTTTAGTAAGTACAGTTGTGTTAGGTTCGGACAAGTATGAATTCATCGATTTTACTTTTGCACCATTCTTTTTGAACCACCCTGTGACACTCCCTGAATCAATTTAGCGACTCTTGAGAATTTGCTCTCCGTATCAGATATTACAGTTTTACATATCAGCATAGAGATAAAACTTGAATATTATTTCCAAATTTACTGGAAATCGAGTTCACTAAAGTTCACTTTTAAGAATTTGGGTTCCGAGAGTGGAAGAGATATTTCAATACGTCTCATATTCCAGTATTTCTCGTTTTTACGACACTTATGTTCATTAGAAAGTATTTTTTTTGTATGGACAGGAAATTTCCCACAAAATAATACAATTCACTATCAATAGA